>JAJOOO010001978.1:0-50074 GCA_029582685.1 Solanum piurae
CCGGGCGGACCCCCCCCCCCCCCCCGGTCCATCGTACTAGAGCAATTCGAGAAGAACGATTAGGCACATATTCTATCCTTTCTACAATGCCTATAGACGAAGTGCGTCGTTTCAGATCAATTCTTTGCTGCAATAGCTTCGATCTACCCATTCGGTGAAAAACGATATTACGCCCTGAGGAATTCCTACCAGCAGACTTCCTTGTACTCAAAGTGAATTGTCTAAGTGCTCTCCTCTGTCTCATTGGTTATCTTGTAATCATTCAATTCCGCCCCTAAAGCTAGATCCTACTCCTTCTCCTTCTCCTTTAGGATAGGATCCTCCTTGGTCATATAGATACAAATGGTCCAATGGGACCAAAAGTTTCTAAGACCATTTGAAACATTTCGTTGCAGAGCAGAAGAACCATTTTCAAGTAGTGCTCGATCGATTACGTATTAATCAATATTCGATTGATTGGTCTGAGGTTATTGACAAAATAGATTGTCTAAGTCACTTCGTTTTTTTTGTCCAAGTCACTTCCTTTTTTGTCCAAGTTACTTTTATTTTTATCTAACTCACTTCCTTTTTTATGTGTGAGTTTCGAAAATATCCCCATTCATAGGTCCGAGATCTACATCTATGAAGAATTTAAAGTTCTGAGTGATCAGCTCTGCAATCAGTTGTTAGAATCAATATGTCTTCAAATTGTTCATTTGAAAAAATTGAAACCCTTCTTATTGGACGATCATGATACTTCCCAAATATCAAAATTCTTGATTAATGGAGGAACAATATCACCATTTTTGTTCAATAAGGTACCAAAGTGGATGACTGACTCATTCCGTACTAGAAATAATCGTAGGAAATCCTTTGATAACCCGAATTCCTATTTCTCAATGATATTCCACGATCAAGACAATTGGCCGAATCCCGTGAAACCATTTCATAGAAGTTTATTGATATCTTCTTTTTATAAATCAAATCTTTGATTCTTGAATAATCCACATCACTTCTGCTTCTATTGGAACACAAGATTCCCCTTTTCTGTGTAAAAGGCCCGTATCAATAATTCGGATTTACGTATGGACAATTTCTCAATAGCTTGTTCATTCACAACAAAATATTTTCTTTGTGCGCCGGTAAAACAACATGCTTTTTGGGGGAGAGATACTATTTCACCAATCGAGTCACATGTATCTAACATATTTATACCTAACGATTTTCCACAAAGTGGTGATGAAACGTATAACTTGTACAAATATTTCCATTTTCCAAGTCAATCCGATTCATTAATTCGTAGAGCTATTTACTCGATCGCAAACATTTCTCGAACACCTCTAACAGAGGGGCAAATAGTCAATTTTTAAAGTTGTCAACCTCTTTCAGATATGAATCTATCTAATTCAGAAGGGAAGAACGTGCATCAGTATCTCAATTTCAATTCAAACATGGGTTTGATTCACACTCCATGTTCTGAGAAAGATTTATCATCCGAAAAGAGGAAAAAATGGAGTCTTTGTCTAAAGGAATGCGTTGAGAAAGGGCAGATGTATAGAACCTTTCAACGAGATAGTGCTTTTTCAACTCTCTAAAAATGGAATCTATTCCAAACATATATGCCATGGTTCCTTACTTCGACAGGGTACAAATATCTAAATTTGATATTTTTAGATACTTTTTCAGACCTATTGCCAATACTAAGTAGCAGTCAAAAATGTGTATCCATTGTTCCTGATATTATGCATGGATCAGGTATATCATGGCGAATTCTTCAGAAAAAATTGTGTCTTCCACAATAGAATTTGATAAGTGAGATCTCGTGTAAGTGTTTACATAATTTTATTCTTTCCGAAGAAATTATTCATCAAACTAATGAGTCACCATTGATATCGACACATCTGAGATCACCAAATGCTCGGGAGTTCCTCTATTCAATCCTTTTCCTTCTTCTTGTTGCTGGATATCTCG
Source organism: Solanum piurae (assembly GCA_029582685.1). NCBI lineage: Eukaryota > Viridiplantae > Streptophyta > Magnoliopsida > Solanales > Solanaceae > Solanum > Solanum piurae. The sequence goes on from JAJOOO010001978.1 coordinate 1,951, forward strand.
TTCGTACACATCTTCTCTTTGTTTCCCGGGCCTCTAGTGAGTTACAGATAGAGTTCGTAAAGGTAAAATCTTTGATGATTCCATCATCTATGATTGAGTTACGGAAACTTCTGGATAGGTATCCTACATCTGAACCGAATTCTTTCTAGTTAAAGAATCTATTTCTAGTTGCTCTAGAACAATAAGGAGATTCTCTAGAGAAAATATGGGGTTTTGCTTCTGGCGGCAACATGCTTGGCCCCGCATATGGGGTTAAATCAATACGTTCTAAGAAGAAAGATTGGAATATCAATCTCATCGAGATCATTGATCTCATACCCAATCCCATCAATCGAATCAATTTTTCGAGAAATACGAGTCATCTAAGTCATACAAGTAAAGAGATATATTCATTGATAAGAAAAAGAAAAAATGTGAACGGGGATTGGATTAATGAGAAAATAGAATCCTGGGTCGCGAACAGTGATTCAATTGATGATGAAGAAAGAGAATTCTTGGTTCAGTTCTCCACCTTAACGACAGAAAATAGGATTGATCAAATTCTATTAAGTCTGATTCATAGTGATCATTTATCAAAGAATGACTCTGATTATGAAATGATTGAATAACCGGAAGCAATTTACTTACGATACTTAGTTGACATTCATAAATAGCATCTAATGAATTATGAGTTCAATCCATCCTGTTTAGCAGAAAGACGGATATTCCTTGCTCATTATCAGACAATCACTTATTCACAAACATCGTGTGGGGAATATTCTCTTAGGACCCTTTTAACAAAAGAGTTAATGAACTCCAAATTTTTTAAAGAAGAATAAATGGGTTTATATAAAAAGAATTCTATAAATATTCCGAAATAAGTTATACTCACTGAAACAACTGCATCCTTTAAAAATTCATTCCAATCCTGCGAATTATTTGACTTTGGATGCAAAAGATTTATAGATGGAGCTAACCATTTCGATAAGATATCCAAATTAACTCCTTCCTGGTTGAAAGGAATTCATATATCTCCAACAAACAAAGTAAAGAGCCCTAATACAAATATTGGGAATAGCATAGTATTGTCCAATTCATACGGATAGGAAGAAACCGCTTTATGCTCAAAATGGGCAATAGTCATAAAAGGTTCTGTCATCTTTCTTCCATTTTTATCAATTGGATATTTAGTTTTTGACAAAAAATAAGTACTTTCATTATTATTCATTGTTAATAAACAAGAGTTTTTCTTAACTCCATTTTTACCCCATAGAGATATTGAATAGAAAGGGGTTTTGTGTTTCCCACCATAATTTTGAAAATGAACGTTTAAATGCCCTTCAAAAGTAAGTAAATAGATCCGAAACATATAAAATGAGGTTAATCCCGCCATGGCCCAAGCTATTATTGCAAAAATTGACAAATACAACAAACTATCATTAAGAATTTCATCTTTGGACCAAAAATAACCACGAGGTGGAATACCACAAAGAAAAAGTGTACCTAATAAAAAAGTGATTTCGGTAATTGGTACATGTTTTCTTAAACCTCCCATAAGACTCATATTCTGGCTTTTAGCTGGAGAATATCCAACAATAGTTTCCATTGAATGAATAATAGATCCGGATCCTAAAAATAATAATGTTTTGGAATAAGCATGAGTAATCAAATGAAATAAAGTGCTTCGATAAGACCCCATACCTAGGGCTAACATCATATAACTCAATTGAGACATTGTGGAATAGGCTAAACCTCTCTTAATGTCTTTTTGAGCAAGAGCTAAAGTAGCTCCTAATAATACTGTTATTATTCCTATAACCGAGATCAAATACATTATGTAAGGTATAACTTTGAAAAGAGGAAGAAGCCGAGCTACAAGTAAAATTCTCGCCGCTACCATAGTAGCAACATGTATAAGAGACAAAATAGGAGTAGGACCCTCGATGGCATCAAGTAATCATACATGAAGGGGGAATTGGGTGGATTTAGCAACTGCACCGGCACATAAGAGAACTGCGCATAACGTAACAAATAAAAAATTGTCCTCATTATTATAAATCAAGTTATTGAATATTTAGAATAAATCTCTAAATTCGAAACTCCCTGTTATCTAATAAAAACCTAAAATTCGTAATAATAAACCAAAATCCCCTACACGATTAGTTACAAACACTTTTTGACAAGCATTTGCCGCAACAGGTCGTGTAAACCAAAATCCTATTAATAGATAGGAACACAGCCCAACCAATTCCCAAAAAATATAAATTTGTATCAAATTCGAACTAGTAACTAATCCCAACATGGAAGTACTGAAAAAACTCATATAAGCAAAAAATCTCAACTAGCTTTGATCATGAGCCATATAATTATCACTATAAATAAGAACCATAATTCCATCAGTAGTGATTAATATTGACATAATAGAAGTAAGTGGGTGGATCAAGTATCCGAAGTCTAAAGAAAAATCATTATTAATGATCCAAGACCATACATATTGATAAACAAAACTGCTATTTTTTTTGCTGAATAGACAGGTAGATTGAAAAAATCAAGACTATGCTTAGCAATAAAACACTCTGAAAATCCCACATACGGCGAAATTTTTTTGTTGCCATTGGAAAAAGAATAAGTCTCGCTCCTATTAACATAGGGCCTGGAAGTGGAATGAAAGGTATGATCCACGCATATTCATATGTCTGTTCCATAAAAAAGTTTTGAATTCTTAATTAATTATTTTCGATTCACCAAATCTTACCTCTTTTAAAAGGAGTCAATAAAAAGTAAAAATATGGACTAACTTAAACTAATTTAAAACTTAAATAGAATTTTTTATTCTTACTTATTCTGAGTCTTTGCTAAATACTTCAACTATTCAAATCACGTAGTTACGATTGGTCAAATGATATAAAATTGATTAATTACTAGTCTCCTTTGAAATAAGCCTATTTTTTATCCAAGTTTTACTAGTGAATCGAACGGGGATTCAAGTTTTTCATTTCCTGAAGTAAAACGTGGTTCTTATCTTTAAACCTTTCGAGGTATTTTATTGCATGTAAATGAAATGTGGAACCATAAATAGAAATCTAATATTTTTGGGATTCATTATTTTATTTTTGATTTTTATATTAAGTTCAACAAATTTTCTTTCTTCATTTCTACAAAACAACCGATTATCAAATTCTATAGGTATAGATTTGATGAATCAAAAAGAATGTGAAATAAAGATACCAGTCAATAGAGAACCTTTTCTTTTTTACAATTATGAATGTTTTATGGAATAGAAAAACTTTTTTTAAAAAACAAATATTGGCCTTCTATTTTTATTTCCAGTATTATACAACTTTCACATAGCTTTTGCCTATCTCAATAATGTTTTATTTGAGGTGGACACTATTAGCTCGAAAATAAATAGTAGTAAAAAGAATTCATTTTGAATAATAGTTGTCTATCACTTCCAACTATAACAATCAGTAATTTTTTAATTTCTAAATGGCAGTTCCAAAAAAAGCACTTCGACATAAAAAAAAACTGTATTAGTAAAAATATTTGGAAAAGGAAGGGGTATTGAGTAGCATTAAAGGCTTTTTTATTAGCGAAATCTCTTTCTACCGGGAATTCAAAAAGTGTTTTCGTACGCCAAACAAAAATAAATAAGTAATAAAACGTTAGAATAATTTGAATCAACTTGAAAAAATAATTCAATAATTCAATTATTATCTAATTGAATAATTGAACGATTTACCTTCCCTATTTGATATTGATTAGCTCACCAATCCATATATAACGGAACACTATTCGCTTTTCTGATTGATATATAAAATAATAGAATTAGGAAATCCTCTAGTTAGTATTCACTGCATAATAACTTTTTTGTTGACAAAAGAATAAGATCATTTCTATTCCAAGGTGGGGAGTTTTATTTTCCCCATCGACCTATTTGTAGAATAAAATGCAAATAAAATTCTATATTTGCATATCTATAGAAGAACATATATAAAAATCTTTAGTGAAAGTTAAGAACTCATTGAAAGTAATTGATTCTATTTTGAAACCATTTTGTTTTCTCGAACTTTCTCACTTTTTATTTTCTCAGAATTATTATATGGACCCCCATGTATATCTTTCCTTTAACCCAATAGATAAAATTGCTTAATGAAATTTTGTATGACTAATAGTGATTTTTTAGCGATGCAAAATTGGTTCTTTTCTTTCTATTTTGTCGTCAAAATCCCTTTTTTGTTTTTTTTAGACTTATGGAAAAAAAAAATAAGAAATTGCTGCTTAAATAATGAAAACAAAAACTTTTTTTACTCTATTCCTTAATTGAGTATAGAACGGTTTAGTTACAAGAGTTGAATTCGAGGAAAGTATAAAATATTGGAAAGTCCAAGGTTAAATAAAAAAAACTAAGACTCTAAATTCAAATAAAAAATAATGAACCTTCAATGTCAAATTCCTATTTGAACAACTTTTTATTGTTATTGATCCATTTGAATCATTACTAAACTAAAATAGCTTACTCAATCTCGATGATTGCTTATTCATAGGCTATTATGAGTTCAAGACAAGCCGCTATGGTGAAATTGGTAGACACGTTGCTCTTAGGAAGCAGTGCTAATGCATCTCGGTTCGAGTCCTAGTGGCGGCATACCATCTTCTAAAAAGGATAAATAGATCTTATAATGAATTCAATTCCCGATTTCCATTTTAGAATTATGTAATTAAGGGACTCTTCTTTTTAAAGATTTTTTATGATATTTTCAGCCTTAGAGAATATATTAACTCACATTTCCTTTTCGATCGTTTCAATTGTAATTACAATTCATTTGATAACCTTTTTAGTCGATGAAATTATAAACTATACAATTCGTCAGAAAAGGGCATAATACTTACTTTTTTCTGTATAACAGGATTATTAGTTACTCGTTGGATTTCTTCAGGACATTTCCCACTAAGCGATTTATATGAATCATTAATTTTCCTTTCATGGAGTTTCTCCCTTATTCATATAATTCTATATTTCAAAAAAATGTTTTAATTTTAAGTAAAATAACTGGACCAAGTGCTATTTTGACCCAAGGCTTTGCTACTTCAAGTATTTTAACTGAAATACACCAATCTGGAATATTAGTACCTGCTCTTCAATCTAAGTGGTTAATAATGCACGTAAGTATGATGATATTGGGCTATGCAGCCCTTTCATGTGGATCGTTATTATCAGTAGCACTTCTAGTGATTACATTTGAAAAAACAGAAAGATTTTTCATAAGAGCAATGGTTTTTTAAAATGAGTCAATTTTCTTGGGTGAAAATGTTGTTGCAAATACTTCATATTTTTGTGCTAAAAATTATTACAAGTCCCAATTGATTCAACAATTGGATTATTGGAGTTATCGGGTTATTAGTTTAGGATTTACTTTTTTAACCATAGGAATCCTTTCGGGAGCGGTATTGGCTAATGAAGCGTGGGGGTCCTATTGGAATTGGGATCCAAAAGAAACTTGGGCATTTATTACTTGGATCGTATTTGCAATTTATTTACATACTCAAACAAATAGAAATTTGTGGGGTCAAAATTCTGCAATTGTAGAGTCTATAGGATTTCTTATAATTTGGATATGCTATTTTGGGGTCAATCTATTAGGAATAGGGTTGCATAGTTATGGTTCTTTTCCATCAACATTTAATTGAATTCAAGACAAGTTATTACAAATACAAGAGCGGGTGATGCATTGTATGAACCAGCATGCGGACCGTGTGAATCAAATATTGTATTGATTATTCACATGGTTTTCTACCATATGTAGTTCAATTTCATTGTTTTTACTTAATTCTTAAGTTAAGAGAAGAAAAAAAATCTTGTTTTTTTCATTGTCCAAGAATGTTTTTAAAAACTAACATATGTTTTTTTTATTTCAGTCATCCAATTATCTATAATAAAATTAGATAGAATAACTTCGACTTTGTCAACTGCTAATGAAAGAACGAAATTGGGGTATTTACCAATACCTATTACGGGTAAAAAGATGGAGATCGAAAGAAATAACTCTCGCAGTCCACAATAAAAAAAAAAAATCTTTCGGGGTGTTAAATAGCTTGTATCCATAAAACATCTGGCATGGCATAGATAATGAATAAGTAGGAGTTAATATAATTCCAATTGCCATTACAAAAGTAATTAGTACTTTTCGAATTAAAAGATATTTTTGGCCGGTAATTATTCCAAAAAATACTATCAATTCGGCAACAAAACCATTCATACCTGCTAATGCAAGGGAAGCCATCAAAAAGCTACTGAACATCGTGAACATTTTTTGCATTGGAATAGCTATTCCGCCCATTTTGTCAAGATAAACAAGGCGGATTCTATCATAAGTTGTTCCCGCTAAGAAAAAAAGTGCAGCACCAATAAATCCATGAGAGATTATTTGTAAAAGGGCTCCATTAAGTCTCGTATCTGTTAGAGAACTAATTCCTATAATTATGAAACCCATATGGGAGACAGAGGAATAGGCTATTCCTTTTTTTTAAATTCCGTTGGCCAAGAGATGTTGAAGCTGCAAAGATTATTTGTATTGTACCTATTATCATCAACCAAGGAGAAAATATAGAATGTGCATGAGGTAATAATTCCATATTGATTCGAATTAATCCATACGCTCCCATTTTTAATAAGATTCTAGCTAGAAGCATACAAATAATGTAATGCGCTTCTCCATGGGTATCTGGTAACCATGTGTGTAGCGGGATAATGGGTGATTTGACAGTAAAAGCAATTAAATATCCAATATAGAAGATTATTTATAAAACCACAGGATATGACTGATTAACTGATGTTTCAAAATTTAATGTTAGTTCATTAGAACCATATAAAGCAACACCCAAAACTCCTATTAAGAGAAAAACCGAATCCCCTGCCATATACAAAAAAATAGTTGTAGCTTAGTACAGACGTTTCTTTCCTCCCCACATGGCTAGAACTAGATAAACAGGAATTAATTTAAACTTCCACACTATGAAAAAAAGTAAAAGGTCCCGAGATGAAAATGATCCAATTTGACCACTGTACATTGCTAACATGAGAAAATGGAATAATCTAGAATCGCGAGTAACTGGCCAAGCCGCTAAAGTCGCTAAAGTAGTGATAAGTCATGTTAATAAAATGGGTCCTATAGAAAGTTCATATATTCCTAATCTCCAATGGAAATAAAAAAAAATTGACCCATTTATAATCCTCTACTAGTTGGATTAATGGATCATCCGATTGGAAATGATAACAAAATCCATAAATTGTTAGAAGGAGTTCTAAAATACATATACACATCGTATACCACCTAATTACCTTATTTCCTTTATTGGGAAGAACAAAAATTAAAGAACCCGCAAATATCAGAAAAACGACAATTATTGTTAACCAAGGAAAATAATTTGTAGTAAAGACAAGATACACTTGGACCAAAAAAACCCGTGCTCAAAATACACATGTTTGTCGGTAAAAAAATTAAATGGATTCAAGTAGAGTTTTCTCTGACGTATCAATAAGCTAGAACCATACTACGAGTTTTTTCATGCCATAAATAAACTCGGACACTCAAGAAATCTGTTGGACAGGCGGATTCACATCTCTTACAACCAAAGCAGTCCTCTGTTCGTGGAGCAGAAGCAATTTGTTTAGCCTTACAACCGTCCAAAGGTATCATTTCTAATACATCAGTGGGACAGGCTCGGACACATTGAGTACATCCTATACACATATCATAAATCTTTACCGAATGTGACATTGGGTCTATACATTTTTGAATGTTATAAATTTTCGATCTAGTAAACTTAGAAACGAATCATATATTTAGATACCAGATGAATCAATGAGTTATCATGATTTTCTAATCAACCCCTTTCTGGATTGGTTTATGAGATATGAGAGGCCAAAATACTTTGATTTCTTATGTTTTTCAAACAAAATCATACTTTACATAGTAACCATGCTAATTAAAATTGATTTCTCAATATTACAATCTAGATGATTAATATTAATTATTCAACAAATTGGATTGGTTGATACGAGCGGTAAATTGACGAAACAATAGCCTTGCCAATGGCTGCTTCAGTGGCTGCAATAGCTATAACAAAAATTGAGAAAATGTCTCCCTTTAAATGACGATTATCAAAAAAATCAGAAAATGTTACAAAATTTATATTAACCGCATTCAATATAATTTCAAGACACATAAGGGCTCTAACAATATTTTGACTTGTGATCAATCCATAGATACCGATAGAAAATAAATAGGCACTCAAAACAAGTACATGTTCGAGAATCATTAAACAACTCCTTATCAATCTCGACTCCTTTCAATTAGAACAACAATTAAACTAATTTAATTGACTAGTATATAACAAATATGGAACAAAGAAATAGATTGGTACTAGATTGACCTAAATACTTTCTATTTATCCAGCTAGAATTCAAATAGAATTCAAGGAAAATGAATGTTATAAGATAGAACAAAATTTTATTTGAATTCCAAGTTTTAATAGAATTTTTTATTGAAGAGCTATAGCAATTGCACCTATTAAAGAAAGTAAAAGGATTATGGAAATAAGTTCAAATGGGAGAAAAATATATGTTGATAAATGAATTCCAATTTATTGACTATTACTTAGAAAAATCTTGCTCTATAATTTGGTTTGATCTTGTAGTCCAAATAATCCCATACCATGACGTATCTAAAATAGTAGTAATTAGTGAAATATAAAGACTTATACAAACCATCGAAGTAATTCCATCTCCAATGGTCCAAAGATGAAAATCCTTGTAATATTCTGAGCCATTCATGAACATCACAACCTGCTAGAAATGCTGAGACCCACATTCAAGGTATTACTCAGTAAATACATATATATCTTAACTTAAGATTGACTATTCTAGATTAATTCAAATTGAATTTTTTTGAATCCTTTTATTTGCGAGGAGCTGGATGAGAAGAAACTCTCACGTCTGGTTCTGTAGTAGATATGGAATTCAGAACCAACCATCAACTATAACCCCAAAAGAACTAGATTCCGAAAAAAACATAGAGGTAGAATGAAGGGAATACCTTCTCCAGGTAATCATATTTCTTTCGGTAAATATGCTCTTCAGGCACTTGAACCTTCTTGGATTAAATCTCGACAAATAGAGGCAGGCATATGGGCAATGACACAAAATGCACGTCGTGGTGGAAAAATATGGGTACGTATATTTCCAGACAAACCAGTTACACTAAGACCAGTAGAAACACGTATGGGTTCAGGAAAATGATCCCCTGAATATTGGGTAGCTGTTGTTAAATTGGGGCGAATACTTTATAAAATTGGTGGAGTAACAGAAAATATTGCCAGCAGGGTTATTTCACTAGCAGCATCCAAAATGCCTATACGAACTCAATTCATTATTTAGTAATGTAATAGAAAAAATGTAGAAAGGGCTCTTAGATATGAAAGAAAACCGCATGTTTCTTTTTTTTGAACAAAAATATTTCTTTTTTTTCTTCACCCTTTGCATTCAAAGAACGGATAAAAAAAATGATTCAACCCCATTTAAATGTAGCGGATAATAGCGGGGATCGAGAATTGATGTGTATTCGAATCATAGGAGCTAGCAATCGTCAATATGCTCATATTGGTGACGTTATTGTTGATGTGATGAAAGAAGCAGTACCAAATATGCCCCTAGAAAAACCAGAAGTAGTCAGAGCTGTAATTGTGCGTACTTGGAAAGAACTCAAACGTGGCAACGGGATGATAATCCGATAAGACGAAAATGCTGCAGTTGTTATTGATCAAGAAGGAAATCCAAAAGGAACTCGAATTTTTGGTGCAATCTCCCAGGAATAGAGAGAATTAAATTTTACTAAAATAGTTTCATTAGCTCCCGAGGTGTTATAAAATGAAATTGTGATCTGTTTCGAGTGGAGTATTTGAAAGAAATAGATTAATTAGTAGATTGTGTCTCACACATATATCTTTAATAATTCATATCATATTCAAAAATAAATAAGTAAAAAACACGTTGATTATTATATCAAATTTGGAGACCCCAATAATTTTAGTTCATCATGGGCAGAGACACTATTGCTGAGATAATAACTTCTATACAAAATGCTGATATGGATCGAAAAAGGGTGGTTCAAATAGCGTCTACTAATATTACAAAAAATATTGTTCAAATACTTTTACGAGAGGGTTTTATCAACAACGTGGAAAAACATCTAGAAAACAACAAATATTTTTTGGTTTTAACCCTGCGACATAGAAGGAATAGGAAAAGACCCTATAGAAATATTTTAAATTTAAAATGAATCAGTCGACCTGGTCTACGAATCTATTCTAATTATCAACGAATTTCAAAAAATTTAGGTGGAATGGGGATTGTAATTCTTTCTACTTCTCGAGGTATAATGACAGACCGAGAGGCTCGACTAGAAGGAATAGGTGGAGAAATTTTGTGTTATATCTGGTAATTCTTTATAATATGCAAATTGGATTCGAAACTTCCTATATGCGAAAAAGAAAAAAAGGGGGAGAGTTGTCTAATATCTTTCGCATTAGTTGATACCTTAAAAGAACTTTGTTTTATAGAGATACTGCCACGAGATAGAGTCAAAATTGAAGTAAGTCCTTATGATTCAAGCAAATGGCATATAATTTATTGACTCCACAACAAAGATTTGAAGGATTAGGTTTTCAACTTCACCATTCCATTCGTGGGAATACAATTCAAGATGAAAATTTTCAAGAAACTTATTTTCTTACAAGAAATAGATTCAGAATTAAGGTAAGGAATGAGAAATATGAAAATAAGAGCTTCCCTTCGTAAAATTTGTGAAAAATGTCGACTAATCCGTACGAGGGGCGAATTATAGTAATTTGTTCCAACCCGAGACATAAACAAAGACAGGGCTAATCAGACTAGCCAGAAGAGCCTATGTACAAATAAATAATCTGTTTTGACAGAAAATGGATATATCCATATATCTCTGACTCATATTTATGAGATGATAAAATATGGCAAAAGTTATACCAAAAATTAGTTCGCGTCGGAATGGATGTATTAGTTCACGTAAGGGTGCATGTAGAATACAAAAGTGAGTTATTCATGTTCAAGAAAATTTCAATAATACCATTGTCACTGTTACAAATGTACGGGGTCGAGTAGTTTCTTGGTCCTCAGCTGGTACTTCTGGATTCAAAGGTACGAGTAGAGGAACACCGTTTGCTGCTAAAACCGCAGTAGCAAACGCTATCCGTCCACTAGTGGATCAAGGTATGCAACGAGCAGAAGTCATGATAAAAGGTCCCGGTTTCGGAAGATGCAACATTACGAGCTATTCGTCGCAGTGGTATACTATTAACTTTCGTACGGGATGTAACTCTGATGCCACATAATGGTTGTAGACCTAAAAAAAATATGTGTGTAGAACTGAACATTAAAGAAATCTCAAGAGAAATAAAAGATTCGATGATCTAATCAAATAATAGTAATATGGTTCGAGAGAAAGTAACAACATCTACTCGAACACTACAATGGAAGTTTGTTGAATCAAGAACAGATAGTAAACGCCTTTATTATGGACGTTGTATTCTGTCTCTACTTATGAAAGCCAAGCCGACACAATAGGCATTGCGATGCGAAGAACTTTACTTGGGGAAATAGAAGGAACATGTATCACACGTGTAAAATGTGAGAAAGTACCACATGAATATTCTACCATAACGGGCATTCAAGAATCGGTACATGAAATTTTAATGAATTTGAAAGAGATTGTATTGAGAAGTAATTTATATGGAACTTCTGACGCGTCTATTTGTGTCAAGGGTCCTGGATATGTAACTGCTCAAGATATCATCTTGCCACCTTATGTGGAAATAGTTGATAATACACAACATATAGCTAGTTTAACGTAACCAATAGATTTTTGTATTGGATTACAAATAGAGAGAAATCGTGGATATCTTATAAAAACGCCACATATCTTTAAAGATGGAAGTTATCCTATAGATGTTGTATTCATGCCTGTTCGAAACGCGAATCATAGTATTCATTCTTATGGGAATGGGAATGAAAAACAAGAGATACTTTTTATCGAAATATGGACAAATGGAAGTTTAACTCCGAAAGAAGCACTTCATGACGCATCCCAACATTTAATTGATTTATTTATTCCCTTTTTACATATAAAGGAAGACAACTTATATTTACAGGACAATCAACACATTGTTCCTTTATCCCCTTTTACCTTTCATGATAAATTGGCTAAACTCATAAAAAAAAAAAAACATTGAAATCGATTTTTATTGACCAATCAGAATTGTCTTCCAGGATCCATAATTACCTCAAAATGGCCAATATATATACATTATTGGACCTTTTGAATAACAACCAAGAAGAACTTATGAAAATTGAACATTTTCGTAACGAAGATATAAACCAGATATTTCGGCATTTTAGAAAAATATTACGTAATTGATTTAGCAAAAAAAATGTTTTAAATCTATTGGACTTACTTAGTGAAAATAGATTAGAAAAGTACAATTTAGCACAATTAATATATCATATATTAGAAAGAAATTCATAATTAAATTGAATAGATGTATCTACGGAGAATTCACTTTGAAGAAACTATTCCCTAGATACACATGTCGTGTTAGTTCACAATTGAATCAATTAATTTTAAAAAAAAAGACCTAAAGTTAGGGATTTATCAATAGGTAATATTGCACCAATGCCCAACCAAAGGGTGACTGCGTGAAATATATACACGAATCGTTTTGGGATTATAACTAGAACCACCTCTTTTATGGATCCACCTCACATCAATAACCCGACCCCTGCCACCTATAGGTAATTTTAGACAAGTTTCTTTTGAAGTAAATACCTGAATACCAAGTATAGCTTGTAACAATCTATCTTCCAGGGCATACAAACATTCTTTCACGACTTGGGGTGTTAATTTACCTACTAAAATATCACCCGTCTCTACCCAAGATCCAAGCATCACAATTCCTTTTTTGTCTAAATTGCGGAGTAAATGGGCTTCTAAATGCGGTATTTCATTAGTTCCTTTTTCAGGGCCTTGACTTGTCACATGAGTATGAATTTCATATTTCCGTATGTGAAAAGAAGTATAAATATATTCATGGTCCAAACGCTCGCTAATTAGTACTGCATCTTAAGAATTGTAACCCTTCCACGACATATAAGATACTAATACATTTTTTCCCAAAGCAAGTTCGCCACCAACCGTAGCAGCACCATCCACTAAAATTTGTCCCTTTTTAATGCATTTACCCCGAGGAACCCGGTGTTTTTGATGCATACAAGTATTTTTATTGGAACGTTGGTATATAACTAATGTAATGCTTAGAATATCTCCATTATCTGCTAAAACAATCTTGTCAGTATTGGTATAAACGATCCTTCCCTCGCGTTTGGCTATAGCAAGAGCCCCCGAATCTAGAGTTGTTTATCGTTCCAACCCAGTCCCAACAATGCATTTCTCAGAGCGAGAAATAGGAACTACTTTACGTTGCATATTATAACTTATTAAAGCTCGATTCGCATCATTATGTTCGATAAAAGGAACGAGGGAAGCTCCAATAGAAAAATATTGAAAAGGAAAAATACTTCGAAGATGAACCTGTTCCCATGCAATAGTCAAGAATTCTTGACAGTATCTAGCTGGAACAACATGTTCTTCCTGAATATCCCGATTTAAAGCTAAAGAATTTCCTGCCGCTACCATATAGTATTCATCGCTACCTGGTGATAAATAAAGCGTTCGTAACCCGGTTGACCTCTCAAAAATTTCATAAAAAGGGCTTTCTAGAGATCCCCACTGACCAATCCTCACATGAATTGATAAGGATCCAATAAGTCCAATATTGATTACTTCAGTTATGTCAATTGGGAAAATACGTCCATAGTGACTAGGATGGATATCTCGTATCCGAAAACTAGCAGTGCGGCCTGTCAGTCCTCCTGGGCCCAAATAACTTAATTTCTCCCATGAACTATTTGGGTCAATGGATTAGTTCAATCCAAAACTTAAGATAATGGGTGTAAACCAAAAAAGGATTCATAAGTAGTTGTTAATGGAGGTTAGGTTACTGAATTCTGAGGTGTCGGTATCAATTTATGTCTAATTGCTCCACATATAGTCCCCCAAACCACATTTTCTAAACAAACTAGAGCCAATCCGAATTGATCTTGTAAAAGATCCGCTACAGAACAAATATGTTTATTTTTCAAATGATTCATATCGTCAAGTGCACCCATTCCAAATTTCAATCCAATCAAATGATCGGTGGCTGCCAATATATCTCGTGGTAACAAAAATGTATTGTTCTGGGGTATATCAAGGTTCAGTTTTCGATTCATATTTCATCGACCAATCCTTCCTAATTCACATCTTTGTTGAAAGAATTTCTTTTGTAATTCCTTACATAAGGATTCAGAAAATACCGGATCGCCACCTACACAAGCAAATTGTTGATAAAACTCCAAAATGGAATTTTCTTTTGACCCAATTTTTTTCTCTCCTTATCATTCAGAAAAGACAAAAAAATTTCAGGATAGCAAACATTCTCTAAAATTTCTCTTAGATTCAAACCTATAGCTGATGATATAACTAGAATAGATGTTTTTGTTTCCTATTTACACGAGCCCATATCCTTGCTTTTCTATCAATTTCTAATTCTGATCTTCCTCCCCAATCTGATATTATGGTACCGGTATAGACCGAAATTCTGTTATAGTCCAATTCTGATCGGTAATAAATACCGGGACTTTTCAATATATGATTGATAACATTTCTATATATTCCATTGACTATAGAAGTTCCCAGGGAATTCATTAGAGGAATATTTCCGATAAAAATTGTTTGTTCTTGCATATCCCTACTATTTTTCCAAATTAATCCCGCAGATACATATAATTCAGAAGAATATGTGAATGATTCATACACAACATGTCTTTCCTTTATCAAGGGTTCGATCAATTGATATGTTTCCACAAATAATTGAAATTCAATTTCTTGATATGTATCTTCAATTTTCGGAAACTTATAAAATTCTTCCGTCAAACCTTGATCAATGAACCTACAAAATCTTTCAAATTGTATCTGATTAAATCTAGTTATTGTAGATATTCCCTCATTTCCATCCCCGAGCATTTTAAATTTCCCATTTAGCAAAATCCCACTATTGTTTCATTATGCATCTAATTAGATAGATTAGACAAATGATCTAGCACTGATGACATTTCTATTTTGTTTACCGAATCACATGAAATTTTACCCAAATCCATATATGGAATGTATGAAATACGTATGAACGGAGGAAGAAAGAGAAATTTCTACTTAAATTGAATTGGAATTTTCAACAGATACAAATGGAAAGAAATTGATAAAACATCCCTAGAAACCTACTTCTTCTTTGAAATCAAGTTTTGAAGGGAATCTATGGGTGAAGGGTACCCAGAGATGAAAAGACACTATACCTTATGAAGATTCCTCATGAAATTAAGTGGAAAAGATGAGTTCTTGATCCCTTAACCTTGGTTTCTTCTTCTTCTTCAATGGAGGTTTTAGAAATAGAAATATTGGAGATGGGAGTTGGTTATGCTTTGAGTCTTGTGAGTTATGAAGTGTAAAGGGGTGGTTAATAGTTAAAAAGTACTTATATAAGTCTAAATAAACAATATAAACCGTCCCCACACTAAAAAAATTAATTTAGGAATTTCTTAAAATAATGCACCTTTGGCCGAGATTGGGGCAGCATTGCAGGACCCCAACCATGGCCCCCACCCACGGGGCGTGGATAGACCCACAGACTATGCTGGTCACTTGTGGGTTGGGGTCTGCAGCATCTCAACTTGGCCAACCCCAACCCTCACTCTGGAGACCTCACCCATGAGTCGTGAGTGGGTCCATGAACCGTAGTGCATGTTCGTAGCTCAGACAGAGACTTTGGCAAGGCAAGGGGAGGTCCAGCCTAGACCCACGACTCCCACCTATGGGGCGTGACTCCACCCAATGACTCGTGGGTGCCCATTTCGTGGGTAGGCTCCCTCTTGAAAACTTTTTGGCTTCCATCAAGGTCCCCCTCAAGGACCCTTGGTTGGTCCTTGGGGGGTCATGCCTTAACGTTTAAGTCCAAAAACACTTGTACTAATTAACGAAGGTTATTTTATGAATCTAATCTTAATGTTAAACCCCATTTAGGCTACTAGATTACATATTAGGCTCTAGCTTAGTTTATTAGTTTTACGGAGTGTTACAAATACATCCAATTCTATCAACTCTATCATAAACAATCACAATCCAACTATTTGGATTAACATTGATCTCAACCCAAAACATTAAAAGAAACCCTAACTAGAATTAGGGAAATTGTTCATCAAATTGTGGAATTCTAGGGGAATCCATGGGAGGAAGGATCCCATGGATGAAAATCCATCATACCTTAGTCAAATATCCCACCAAAACTTCATAATTGGGAGACTTGATCTTGACCTAGGTTCAATCTTCTTACCTTCTAGAGAGAATATTTGAGAGAGGATTTGGATTTTCTTTTGTCATTTGAGATAATGACTTAATTGGGATATATTGGGGGTTAAAAAATACTTATATAGGTTGTCTAAGTCTAGGCAAAACAACACCATTTAAATTTAATTAAAATCGGAAAAGACCCTTAAGTTGCTAAAATAATTTCCCTGACTTGACCCATGAGACCATGACCCATGGATCGTGGATGGACCCACAACCTGTCCTGGTCAGGAGTTGTTTGAGTTCAGAGACTCGATTTACAGGACCATGACCTACGACTCCCTAACCACAGACCATGGACACATCTACGGGGTGTGGGTCCTGGTCGTGGTTCATTTACCAAAAATAGTGTCCCAGGTGCCTATCCACAAAGCCCTTCCACGGGGCGTTGGTCCAACAACGTTGCGTGGCTGCCCCTCATGGGTGACACCCGCAGGTTCTTTAAAATTGGCTAGTTTTTCATCTTTAAGCTATGGAGTGTTACATTATCTCCCCCTTGGAATCATTCATTCTCAAATGAGATTCTAAGCATGTTTCTAAATGGAATGACTTAAAACTAGCAGCCCATCATGCTTTCAACATATGTAAATGAACACAACTACGAAGGAAACCTCAACTCCAAACTCCACATACCCAATGCATCTTACGGGAGTAGGAACTATATCTAACAACCCAATTAATACGCATGAAATTTCATATTCTTACACTTAAGGAGGAACTACCTTCTCCAAACTCAGAAATAATGCTCAACAGAATCTCATGGAGCTCATATGCAATTCAATCACAAAAAGCACAATTTCAAGGGGGAAATCTCCACTCCATGCTAAAACATGTTCAATAATTCATCTCATGAAGTTTATAAGAAATTCATACTCAATACTCAACAACACAAGGAAAATACAACATAAAAGCCATTTCTTTCAAAACATAACCTTTTTCATGAAGATGTCATTTAAGGAAATCATAGAAACACATAAAACACATATGACTTCAAACAAAACCAAATCAAGAGGAACTCATTACCTCAAGTTAGAATAGATGGAGAAAGATGGGGATACCGAGACATCGTATCGTCTTCCGCCTCCCAAGTAGAACCCTCAATAAGGTAATTCCGACATAATACTTTCACGGAGGTAACCTTTTTATTTGCCAGTCTAAGATCTCAACTAGGACTTCTTCATAAGAAATGTTCTCTTTCACTTCCAACAATTTTAGGGGAATTATGGATGTCAGATCTCCGATGCACTTCTTCAACATTGTGACATGGAAGACCGGATGGACCGATTCCAACTAACTTGGAAAATCTAACATATATGGAACCTTCTCTATATGCCTCAAAATTATGTAGGGGCCTACAAAATGGGGACTTGGTTTCCCTTTCTTCCAAACCTCATCACACCCTTCATGGGTGAAATTATCAAGTAAACCCAATCAAGCACGTCGAATTCAAGGTATCTCCTTCTAACATCTGCATACGATTTTTGTCTACTTTGGGCCGTCTTCAATCTCTCTCTTATGAGTCGAACTTTTTCAATGGCTTCTAAACCCAACTCGGGTCCTATCAAGGCAACCTCAACCACTTCAAACCACCCAATAAGAGATCTACACCTCCTACCATAAAGGGCTTTATATGGGACCATACCAATACTCAAATGGTATCTATAATTGTAGGGAAAACTCTATCAAGGGAAAATGGTCATCTCGATTCCCTTTGAAATCTATCACGCAAGCTCTCAACATATCCTCTTATGTTTGGATTGTTCATTCTGCTTGCCCATCAGTTTGGGGGTGAAAAGTTGTACTAAGCTTAACTTTCATGCCGAGTCCCTTTTGTAACGACCTCTAGAACTGTGAAGTAAACTTAGTACCTCTATCAATGATAATGGACAAGGGCTCTCCGTTCAACCTTAACATCTCCCTCAAATACGACCTAGCATAATCTTCCGCCATATAGGAAACTTTGACGGGAATGAAATAGGCCAAATTCATCACTCGGTCAACTATAACCCAAATAGAATCATACTAATTCCGAGTACGGGGCCATCCCACTATGAAATCCATATTGCATCTTCCCACTTTGAAGTAGGAATATTAATGTATTGGGATAAACCTCTCGGTTTCTGATGCTCAACCTTAAGTTGTAGGAAATTCCTTAAGCTAGGAATTAGGACATTTATCCACAAAATCCGCAATATCCTCTTCATCCCATTGCACCAATAGATCTCCCACAAATCACGGTAAATCTTGGTGGCTCCTGGGGAATAGAATATCGAGAACTATGAGCTTCTGACAAGATATGTTCCCTCAAGTCATTGACATTCGGAACACATAATCAACCTTGGTATCGTAGAACACCATCTCCCCTTTGGGAGAAAGCCTCTATGGACTTCTTTAGTACCGCCTCTTTCAATTCTACTAAGGTTGGATCAAGACATTACTTTGCTTTAACATTGGCCACAAGAGACGATTCAGAACAATTATGGACCATAACACTACCCTTGGTGGAAACCACTAGTTGAACTCCCAATTGGGCCAACCTATGAACATCGCGAACCAACTCTTTTATCTCCTCATCAACATGCGCAATACTACCCATGGATAATGGACTAAAGGCATCCGCCACTACATTTTCTGTACCAGGGTGATAGAGAACAATCATATCATAATCTTTCAATAACTAAAGCCACCTCATTTGGTGAAGATTTAGATCTTTTTGGGTTAACACATATTGCAAACTCTTTTGGTCGGTGAAAAAATCCACATGGACAACATACAAATAATGCCTACAAATCTTTAAGGCAAATAAAACTTCCGCCAATAAAATATTGTGGGTAGGATAATTCTTCTCATGAACCTTTAGTTGCCTAGAAGCATCGTCAATCACCTTACCATTTTGCATAAGCGCACATTCCAAACAAACTCGAGAGGCATAACAATAAACAAAAAACCATCCGTCCCTTATGGTTAAGTCAACACTGAGCGGAAGTAAATCTATCTTTTAACTCTTGAAAAATTATCTCACATGTTTTGGACCATATGAACTTGGCCTTCTTTAGGGTAAACCCTGTCAAAGGAGAAATAATAGCGGAGAACCCCTCAACAAACCTTCTATAACAACCGACCAAACCCAAGAAACTACTAATGTCAATCGGTGATAAAGGTCTAGTCCACCTCTTGACCACATCCATCTTAATTGTATCTACCTCAATACCTTTACATGAAACAATGTGGCCTAGAAAATCCACAGAGCTTAGCCAAAACTCACTTTTGCTAAACTTAGCAAAAAGTTGTCTTTCCTTACTAATTCGCAACACAATCCTCAAGTGATTAATGTGATAATGCTCACTCCTTGAATAGACCAAAATATCATCGATAAACACTATCACAAACGTATCAAGGTATTTTATAAATACCCTATTCATCATGTCCATGAAAGCCACCGAAGCATTAGTCAAACAAGAGGACATAACCAAGAACTCATAATGACCATATTTGGTTCCTAAAGCTGTCATCAAAATATCTTCCTCTTTCACCCTCAATTAGTGATAACCTGACCGGAGAATAATTTTGGATAAATAACTTGCCCCTTGAAGTTTATCAAATAGGTCATCTATTCTTGGATGATAATACTTGTTCTTGATGGTTACCTTGTTCAACTATCGATAAGCAATACACATACGGAGTGAACCATCTTTATTCTTAACAAATAATACCCGAGCACCCCATGGAGAGATACTCGGTCGGATGAATGATGAGTATACAAATTGGACTCATCTAGGGCTATAGTTTGATAGAATTAGTGTCCTCAAATGCATATTTTGTCTTAATATCTGATGAAAACCCTTAAGTTTTAGTTATTTGGAGTTTGAGGGAAAGCATGGACACTACTTTGCAAAATGGAACAAAGGTAGCTGAAAAGAATGAAGAAATGAAGATCTGCGGATTTCCAAACCCATTTGGTGAATTGCCAAAAGATCTTAGTCTCGCCTTTTGTTCCAGTGTGTTGAGCCCTAAAAGAAAGGATCAAATCGGCGGTGAAAAGGAGCAGTCTACGTGTCACTGAACAGTTCCGCGAAGCAGTACTATATCGCCCAATGATCCAAAACATGACGATGCTGAAGGATAGAGCAAAATGGCGATGAAACCTAGCAAAGGGCGGATCGCTGAGTTAATCGGTGATCTCGACTAAGGACACTGAATGAACCACTGTAGCACAGATTTTTGAAAACTATAAATACTCGTTGAGAGTTGTAGCTTTATATCAAATTTTCAATATAGAATTTTTAATATAGACTTTTGAGTCCTAAGTTTGGAGAGAGTTTTGAAGAACTTGAAGATTCAAAGAGTTTCAACTCCAAGAAATTGGACTTGGGTCTTGTGGATTTTCAATCTTGGCTTGTTTTGAGACTCAAATCTTCATACCCATTTGAATGCAAACTCATTTTGGTATAAATTTCTATCTCTTTTACATGTGTAGCTAAAACCCCCAATTCTTGGGTTGTGATTTTGTGAATATGGGTTAGATTATCTGTTGGGTCTTGCTTGTTGATGAATTATTTGTTGTTTAGATGTGATTTCATTTAGTAGTTGTGGTGGAACTTAATGAATTGCTAGTTGCAAATACTATTTCACCTTTGTGTTTTTGGATTGCTCGAGAGAGAGGTCGTAAAACTAAGACTACTAAATTGATGGCCGATGGGATTGGGTCGACATGAGGTTCAGCTCGAGAGAGTGAACCCTAGTCCTTCTCTCACACACTCAGCTTGAGAGAGTTAGTGGGCTAAGGCGGATGCTACTCTTCATGCGGCAAGTGGGTGTCCGAGAGGAACCCATTTGATTCGTGGTAAGTTGCTCGAGAGAGAATTTATCCCCTCTATAGTCTAGATTAGTCACAAAGATTCAACAGATTTATTGTCAAAAGCATGTACCCAATAGTTTAGTTTTTCCCGTATTCCTATCACATCCCAAGAACCCCATCTCCTTGATTAGTACTTTTTGTAATTTTGTTGTTTTTACTAACCTGTGACAAAACCCCCATTGATAATTGATGCTTGCATCACCCGTTAGATTTAACATGTTTGTAGTTGAAAATGTTTTAGCTATGACTAATTAGAACTTAATTTTATTTTACTACTAATTCTCAAAACCACTCCATGTGGGAACGATCCCAACCCTTGGTTGGGTTATTATACTATTATACGATCATAGACACTTGCATTGGAAGTTTTGTTTTCATTACGCTAACATCAAAATGGCGCCGCTACCGGGGAGTGGTGTTATTTGAGAATTCTTAGATTAGTATAATTTTTATTCTTCTTAATCATAGTTTCCTTAATTAATTTTTAGTTTTGTCTTGTTTGTTTGTGTGAATATTTCAGAAATCATGAGTGTTAACGGTACCAACGGTAGCCATGTGGGCCACCAAGATGACATCGGAAATCTCAATGATGTCCAAGAGCCTAACATTAATGACCCCCATCTCATGAGAGGTATTGGGGCCATTCGTTTACCTCCAGCCGAGGGAATTGCAGTATTCCACATAACGAGCACTATGTTGCAACTCTTGCAACTTAAGGGACTTTTCAGTGGATTGGCTCATAAGGATCTTCGCGAACATCTTCAAAACTTCATGGACGTGTGCGGACCATTCTCTTTCAAAAACATCTCTAAAGAGTCAATTCGACTGCGGTTATTCCCATTGTCTTTGAAAGGAGAAGAAAGCAAGTGGTTAACCGAGTTACAGAAAAAATCAATCACATCATGGGAGGAGTTGGTCATAGCATTTAACACAAGATCTTTTCCTCCATCAATAATGATGAAGCTTAGAGATAAAATCCAAGGGTTCAAGCAAAGTGAAGAGGAACCACTCCATGAAGCATGGGTGAGATTTAAGAAGCTCTTACTTAAATGCCCAACTCATGGGCTACCAACTAGTTTGTTACTTCAATATTTCTGCCGGAGCCTTGATTCAGTAAATAAAGGAGTGGCTGATCAGTTGGTACTAGGAGGAATATTGTTACAAATATCTGAGGTGGCTTCATTTATTCTAGATAAAATGACTAGAATAAATCAATCGTGGTATACAAAAGATGATCACGTTTCCCCCCTCCCAATTTAGACTAACACAAGAGCAATTAGATAATGAGAAAGAGAGGGATGAAAACATCAAGAAGATTTTGACTCAGATGGAAGTCCTACAAGAGCATATGAAGGGAGCATGTGGAGTGTTCAGAGTTGAGGAGGGTTCATCCCCAAGATATTTAAAGCCTGGGGAGAATCAAGGTTGGAACTACAGAAAATATGAGGAGGGTTTCTACCCACGCTATTGGCAGCGAGGTGGAAATCAAGGTTGGAACCATTATAAAGAAGTCGAGCACAGGAAGTGTCAACAAGATTTACCCGAGCAGAGTGATTATTGGAGAAACGAGGATGAATATGAATAAAATTGTAGTCACTCAAGTGAGAGCCCAAAATCAAGGGGGAGTGCAAGTAGTCCCCGCGTTAATGATATACTTTCACGCATCCTTGACAATGTTGAAGGCTCAGACGACTTATTGAAAGGAATGAAAGAAGATTTCTCATCATTGAACAATAAAGTAAACTCACACGCAGTTGCAATCAAAACACTTGAAGGTCAATTGAGTTTACTTACAGTACAATTGAAACAAAACATCGAGAGGGCTGGCCGTTGTTACTCGTAGCGGAAAGGAGGTAAAAGGTGATATGGAGAAAAATGAGGAAGTGCACTTACTAACTGCAAGCAAATATATCTAGGCCGAAGAAATAACCATCCCACAAAATATCATAAGGGAGTCGCAAATTGATGTGGAGAAACACAAGCCATGCCCAAACATCAAGCAACCTTTACCCAAGATACCTCTTCCATTTCCTCAAGAAGAAGAATGAGAATGAGAGGTTCAAGAAGTTTCTTTTGGTATTCAAGACCTTATTGATTAATCTCCCTCTAGTTGAAGCATTGTTGCAAATGCCGGGGTACGCCAAATTCATGAAGGAATTAGTCACAAGAAAAAGGAGCTTGGATGATGAGACGATCGAAGTCTATCACAGTTGTAGTGAAATTATGTAAAAGGAGTTAATCAAAAGGAAAGATGATCCTAGGGAGTTCACCATCCCGTACACCGTAGGCTTGCTCAAGTTTGCAAAAGCCTGATGCGATCTGGGAGAAAGTATTACTCTAATGTCGTATGCTATATATGAACAACTCGGGTTGGGTGAACCGCATACTACAACTATGAGACTCCTGATGGCTAACAAATCGATCAAACATCCGGTGGGGATACTTCATGACATTATGGTTAAGGTTGACAGATTCATTTTTCCGGCCGATTTTGTCATACTCGACTGTGACATAGATGCCGAAATTCCTATAATCTTGGGAAGACCATTCTTGGCAACTGCGAGAGCGCTGGTGGATGTCGAGAGTGGGGAATTGAAATTTTGGGTCAATGATAATGAAGTCACCTTTGACGTCTGCAAATCAATAAAACACCCGAGTGACATATATGTAATCTCAGGTGATGATGTGATTGACGAGACTGTGGCTAGTGTGAGTCATTTGATGTGTAGAAAAGAACCCCTAGTGGTTGTGTGGGCTAACGAAGAAGAGTTCGAGGTTCAGAGACAAGAGGAAATGGTTGCCGCCTTTTCAAGTAAGGGGGAATTCACAAAGACTCCAATTAAATTGAACATCGACTTAAAAAATTGAGAAAGCCCTCCCACCAAACCATCAACCGAAGAACCACCAAGTCTCGAGCTTAAGGTACTACCTTCGCATCTCCAGTACGCTTTCTTAGGTGCAAATAACACCTTGCCGGTGATTATTGCGGCTGACTTAACCGATTGGCAAGTAAAATTGCTCCTTGAAGTTTGGAAAAGGTATCTAAAAGCCATCGGGTGGACAAACGCTGATATAATGGGGATTCCTTCAGGAATTTGCACACATAAAATTCAGCTTGATAGTGATTGTAAACCGAGTGTTGAACATCAATGAAGATTAAACCCACCAATGTAAGGAGTGGTAAAAAAGGAGATAATAAAGTGGTTAGAGGCAGGAGTGATCTACCCAATTGCAGACTGCAAATGGGTCAGTCCAGTACAATGTGTACGAAAAAAGGGAGGAGTCACAATTGTTCCTAATGAAAAGGGAGAGCTTGTATCTTTGCGACCGGTGATGGAATGGAGAGTTTGCATGGACTATCATAAGTTAAACTCATGGATTGAAAGAGATCATTTCCGTATGCCCTTTATCGATCAAATTCTTGATCGACTATCCGAGAGAGGATGGTATTGCTTTTTGGATGGGTACTCGGGTTATAACCAAATATCCATTGCTCCGGAGGATCAAGAGAAAACAACCTTTACATGTCCATATGGTACATTTGCCTTCAAACGAATTCCATTTGGATTATGTAATACCCCGACCACATTTCAACCTTGCATGCTATCCATCTTTGTTGATATGGTGGAAGACTCAATGGAAGTATTTATAGATGATTTCTCTGTTGTGGGCGACTCATTTGCAGAATGCTTAGAGCACTTAGCCCAAGTTCTTCGAAGCTGTGTCGAGACCAATTTAGTCTTAAATTGGGAAAAGTGTCATTTCATGGTCAAGAAATTGTGCTTTGTCACAAAGTATCACAAAAAGGGCTGCATGTCGACAAAGCAAACGTCAAAGTAATCGAGAGATTACTGCCTCCAATTTCAGTAAAGGGGGTTCAAAGTTTTTTGGGACATATTGGATTTTATAGGAGGTTCATCAAAGACTTCTCAAAGATTGCACTTCCTCTATGCAAACTTCTGGAAAAAGAGGTAACCTTCAACTTTGATGATGCTTGTATGGTATCTTTCAAATGCCTGAAAGACAAACTAATTTCCACCCCAATCATCATTAGTCCTGATTGGTTAGAGCCATTTGAGGTAATGTGTGATGCAAGCGGCGTGGCATTGGGCGTAGTGTTGGGTCAGAAACAAAACAAACTTTTTCATCCCATTTACTACGCAAGCAAAACATTAAAAAGTTCTCAACGTAACTACGCAGTTACCGAGCAAGAGTTACTTTCAGTGGTGTATGCATTTGAGAAGTTTCGTGCAAACTTTCTAGGTACTAAGGTGATTATTCACACTGATAATGCTTCTTTGCGTTATCTAATGGCGAAGAAAGATACCAAACCTAGGTTGATTAGGTGGGTGCTTTTATTGCAAGAATTCAATTTTGAAGTTAAGGATAGAAGAGGTTGTGAAAATCAAGTGGCTGATCATTTATCGAGATTAGAAGGCAGGAATAAAGACGATACAGAGATCGACATAAAGGATGTTTTTCCTGATGAGCAGGTATTCACAGTAAACCTCACACAGCCTCCTTGGTATGCTGATTTTGCAAACTATTTGGTGTGCGGATTAATAACGGATGAACTGAACTTTTACCAACAGAAGAAGTTCTTATTCGATGTTAAGAAATATTTGTGGGACGAGCCATATTTATTTAGACAGCGTGCTAGCCACATCATTAGAAGATGTGTCCCAGAAGATGAAGCTAGGGAGATCCTGCATGCTTGTCACGCTTCGCCGGTGGGAGGGCATCATGGTGGTGTTTGGACACCAGCTAAGGTGCTACAAAGAGGGTATTACTGGTCGTCTCTTTACAAAGATGAGCACAAGTTTGTTAAGAGGTGCCCACAATGTCAAAAGCAAGGTGGTGTGTCCAAAAGGCTCGAGTTGCCTCTAACACCCATTTTGGAAGTGGAGTTGTTTGACGTATGGGGAATCGATTTTATGGGCCCATTTTTTAGCTTATTTTGCAACAAATACATCTTGGTGGCTGTGCATTATGTGTCTAAATGGGTAGAAGTTGTTGCTCTTTAGAATATTGAGGGAAAAAGTGTTGTTCAATTCTTGAAGCGATACATTTTTGCAAGATTTGGGAATCCGCGAGCTATTAGTAGCGATGGGGGATCACATTTCTGTAACAAATGGTTCTCACCTGCATTGAGTAAGTATGGGTTAAGCACAAGTGGCAACACCGTACCATCCCCAAACAAGTTGCCAAATCAAAATGTCAAACCGAGAGATCAAAAGCATTTTGGCAAAGACAGTTAATATAAATCAAACTGATTGGTCACAAGAGTTGGATGACGCACTATGGGCATATCACACCGCTTATAAAACTCCAATCGGTATGCCGCTTTATCAATTAATTTTTGTGAAATATTGCCATTTACCAATCGAGCTGGAACATAAAGCAATGTGGGCATTGAAAGCTCTGAATTTGGATTGGGCAAAAACATCAACTGAAAGAGTAGAGCAATTGAACAAATTCAGGTTTAAATCTTACGAAAGTTCAGCTCTCTACAAGGAAAACATGAATAAATGGCATGATGCTAAGATACGCCAGCGATAATTTAAGGTAGGAGATTGGGGGTTTCTATACAATTCACGACTGAAGTTGTTCCCTGGAAAGCTCAAATCAAAATGGTCAGGACCATTTAGAGTGACACGAGTGTTTCCCAACGTCGCTATAAAAGTTAAAAGGCAAGAAGGACATGCTTTTAAGGTGAACGGGTAGCGCATGAAAATATACTTTGGTGAATGTCAAGAAATTTCTTGGATTGAAGTGGTGTACCTGGAAGATGCTTGAAAGCATTTCCACGTAGAGCCACAACATTAAATAAGGCGCTTCTTGGGAGGCAACCCAAGTTTTATTGTTTTAAATAAAACTGTGTTGATTGTGCAGGTGAAAGTGTGGAGAGTGATCGACAAGTGCAGGTTGGAGAACTACAGGTCCATTCCGTGAATCATTGAGGGTTTGCAACTTCAAACCAGACCGCCGTTAGACTCAAGATAAATTTACATTAGAGTCTGTAAAACTCGGTGAGCACATGAAATTATTGGTGATTCTCTGATCCTGTCGGTGATCCTGACGGAAATCATCGTTTGAACCCATAAAATAACTGGAGGTTCTTTACAATTCAGCGTAGCAAGTGACTACTCCGCGTGATGCTGAATAATTCAGAGATTGCGACTAATGTCACCGAAGCAGTTTCAGATGATGAGAACCAAAGTTGGAATGATAATACCCCGGGCACTGATGCCCAGACAGATGGAGCGACTGAGTAGACATGATTTTTCTTTACCTCCCTCTCTGTCTTACTTATTTTTATTGTTGGATACTTTCTTTTGCATTTGAGGACAAACTCTTTGTTTGTGGTAGGGTGAGGCCCACCTTTTGTGTGCGCTATTGATATTCGTGTTTTGTTTATATTTGGGTTGTGATATACTATTGTGTCTATACACTATTTTTGTTGATGTTTGAGCTTATGGCTCCTTGTTTTAAATTGGAAAATGATTTTGACCCTTTCGAATTTTTTTTGCCACCCCTTCTATGTTGAATGTGGCTATTCTTTTGAAAAATTTGAGTCTCGATTCCGATCAATACGGATGAGTCAAATAGTGCTCTCAATCGAACAAACATGAATGTATGTCTACAATGAGGCAAAATGAAGTTGCATAGGCAATATGTGAACTCTTTACATCTAGTTGTGATTAGCCATGTATCAAATTGATTCTCTTGTGATGACCGTTGCACACTAGCGAAAGTGTGGAGTCTTGTTTGACTTTAGTGTTGATGCCTTGTGTGATGAGCTTACTCTGAACCATGCATGAATACACCTAGAATTTTCCCCGTTCGTCCGATCAACTAAGTATATCTCTTGATATGATATTAGTCAACTTTAAAGAGTGTGAGCCAATTTGACAGATACCTCTTTTGTGACCAACCTTGTGAGTGTGTGAACCTCTCTTGAACACCCCTTGAGCCTTACCTTTCTTTGGAAGAAACTTGATGAAATCATAACCTTTCTTTATCCATTAAGCATAATCCTCATGAAATTGTGGTTAGTTTGAATAGCCAACTTAGGCCAAAATCCTAAGTTGGGGGTGTGGTGAAAAGAAAAGGAAAATCAAGATGTGCAAGAAAGTCCTTCTTACCCATGGTTTTGAGAAAAATGGAACCCTTCCCTACAAAAAAAAAAAGAAAAAAAAAGAGGAAAGAAAGAATGAAAAAGACAGTTGTGAAATAAAGTACAAAAGAAATGGGGGGTTTCCCAAACAATCCATGGAAAGTGAATAATAGAATGACTTATGAGCACTAAAGAGAATGATGAAGGAAAAGGAAAGGAAGTGTTGTCAGCACCACATTTCATGAGGATAAAAGTCACTGAGTCTAATTGACCATACCTTTGCACTCATCCCCATTAAAAGCCTTCAAAAGACCTTTTTCATCTTGAGTGAACTGAAACAAATGTTGATAGGAAAATACGGGCAAACCTATGGGTGAAAGCATGCATTGTGTTCTTTCTTGTGAGAGTGAGTGTTGCATTTGATTCTGGAACTTTAAATTGCAAACCATTGTGTGTGAATATGGAATCATTCCTTGTGTGAGGTCATTTGAACATTTTGGTTGAGCTTGAACTTGCATTTGAAGCAAGTATTGTGAGCATGAGATTCTTTGGTATTGGTGTGTCACAACTTGAATCTTTGGGTACACATTTGATCTTTGCATAACTAAATTGAGTCTTGGGTAGAACTGTTTGAGACCTCCTTTTTGAACGGTTGAACTTGAGTTTGCTTGAGGACAAGAAAAAGTTTAAGTTGGGGGTGTTGATGAGTCCCCAAATTGGACTCATTTAGGGCTATATTTTGATAGAATTAGTGTCCACAAATGCATATTTTTACTCAATATCTGATGAAAACCCGTAAGTTTCAGGTATTTGGAGTTTGAGGGAAAGCATGGACACACTTAGCAAAAGGTAACAAAGGCAGCTGAAAAGAACGAAGAAATGAAGATCTGCGGATCGCCGAACCCATTCGGCAAATCGCCAAAATATCTTAGTCTCGCCTTTTGTTCCAGTGTGTTGAGCGCTGAAAGAAAGGATCAAATCAGTGGTGAAAAGGAGCAGTCGGCGTGTTGCCGAACAGTTTTGCGAAGTAGTATTATGTCACCCAATAATCCAAAATACGACGATGCTGAAGGATAGAGCAAAACGGCGATGAAACCTGATGTTTGCGTAATCAAGACACAACTTCCAATGCAAATGTCTACGATCGTACAATAGTATAATAACCCAACCAAGGGTTGGGATCGTTCTCACAGGGAGTGGTTTTGAGAATTAGTAGAAAAATAAAATTAATTTCTAATTAGTCGTAGCTATAAACATTATCGAATATAAACTTGGTAAATGTAAGAGGTGACACAAAGTGTCAATTAACAATGGGGTTTTTTTGTAACAAGTAAGCAAGCAACAACAAAAACAATGAAAATAAAGAAATATACTAATATGGAGATGGGATTCTTGGGATATGATACGAATACGGGATAGACTAACGCAAAATTTAAACTCACAACACAAAACACGAACATTAATAGCACACACAAAAGGTGGGCCTCACCCCACCACAAACAAAATCATTTGCCCTTAAATGCAAATAACAAAATATTCAGAATCTAGAATAAAGAAAGACAAAGAGGGAGGTAAAGAGGGGATCCTGTCTAAGCAGTCGCTCCATCTATCTGGGTATCAATGCCCTGGGTATTATCATTCTGACTCTGGTTCTCTGCTTCTGCTACTGCAGCGAGATTAGCTGCTCCAAAGGCATGTACCACATTGATGAATCCTCGGGTCCACGAAGGGACATTAGGGTAAATTGGAATCCTCCCACTGGAACTGGCTTCCTTGCTCTTGCTCTTTGCTTTTTGTTTTGTTTGGCTTTACTTCATCTCTCCGGATATTTTGTGCTCTTATGTGTTGGGGTGGCACGTCTCTTCCTGCAACGTTGGATCTGGCCATGTCTGCAAAATCTTGAGATAACGTTAGAACGTTTTTGACAAAGTAAGTAGAGATATTCAGTTGCAGGTAGATAGTAAGTCTATTCGGCTTGTCACCAAATACCTTCGGCGAGCCACGGTTAGTCCGTTGAAGGTCACAGTGCAGAAGGGTTAGGGGTGTAGACAAAGGGCGATTAAGATAACATTCGGTGAGTCACCGAGTGCACTTGGTGATCCCATGCTTCTCGACGAACGTTACAACAACAACAACAAATAAAGCATGATAATAAGGGCGAGATCGGGCACCTAGGAGAACCGTGGAATTGTTCGGCGAGCTCGTCACAGCTTGACTAATGACCCAACATGCCTACTTTTGATGCACCTTCTTGAAATTGGCCCTGCAGCTCCCCAAAAATACAATTTAAGCATAAATAGCACAAATTTGACCTACACCCATAACATACGAATACATAGTATTTGCAAATGAGTACAATTTTGACAACACAATCACGGGGTTTAAGAAACTAACCTTCTGCGCTGCTCAAACTGTTATTGAAATGCTAGGAAGCAATATAATCCAATCTCGTGCACAAATCAACTAACCAAAATACACCGAAAGTGCAAGAAAAATAAAACTAGAGTGCAGGTGTGAGTTTGTGGAGGTGGAAAAGTGATGGAAAGAGAATGAAGTTAGAAATTTTTAAACATTTGGCTAAAAGACCATCCAGTTCTTGTTCATTCGGTGACATTAGTCCTGATCGCCGAACCTCTTGGCGATTCGCAGAGTGTTCACTTATCTCGCCGAGTTTTACAGGGCCTTCAGTCGAGATGAAGATCCAAACAGTGGTCTGCATTGGAATCACCGATATACTTGGAGACTCGCCAATATTTTCGTTGAGTCCGACGCATTTTACAGACCCAATCCCAAACTGGGTTGAATAAAATGGTGGAGTGCATCGGGGTTGCTGAAGCAATCGGCGATTCGCCGATCGGGCTTTCCATTTGCCAATCTATACTTCTCATTCAACTTCCACACTTTCACCTGCGCAATCAATACACCATTATTTCATCAAAATAACTTAAAGCAATAAAAAGGGTTTTGGGTTCCCTCCCAAACAATGCCTTATTTAACGTCGTGGAACGATGCAAGTTCTCACTCAAGTTCCATTAGTGAGGTTGTCCTCATTTTCATGAGGCCACCCTTCTTTTGGCGCTGGGTAGAGAAAAGGTAGCAGTTGGTCCATTTGGTGCTCATAGTTACCATTCATGCTCATCTTTCCTGTTTCAATATACAAACAAGCAAAAAAAAGTTTAAAAAAAGTTAGTAAACTAGAACTAAGAAGAACACAATTTTTTCTAAACTAAAAATTATCATGTAACACCACTCTCTGGTAGCGGCGCCATTTTGATGCTTATCGTGACCAACGACACTAACTACGATTCTAGTGTCTACGATTCTAGTGTCTACTATTGTCGATAATATAGTAACCCAACCAAGGGTTGGGCTTGGTCCCAAGGGAGTAGTTTTGAGAATTCGTAGCGAACTAGAATTTCATCCTAATTAGTCATAGCTAAAGAGATTTACGAATAAAAACATTATAAATCAATGGGGGTGACACGAATGTGTCAACTATCGATTTGGGGGTTTTGCCACATAATCAAATAACAAATGTAAAATATAAGGAAAATCAAGTATGAGGGGAGATTCTTGGTATGTGACCGCAATACAAGATAATCTAGATTGTTGGATACAAGCTTTCGATAGAAAATCTGTAGATTAATAGTGACTAGGCTAAGCTTTAAGTGGAAATAAATTCTCTCTCGAGCAACTTACCCCGTTTCAAATCGGTTCCTCTCGAACACCCACTTTCCGCATGAAGACCAGCCTATGCCTTACCCCACTCACTCTGTCGAGCTGAGTGTTTGGATATGGGACTAGGGCTCACCCTCTTGGGCTGAACCTCATGTCGACCCACTCCTTATGCCATCAGTCTAGTGGTCTTGGTTTTGCGACCTCTCTCTCGAGCAGGCCAAAAACACATGGGTGGTTTTGTATTTGCAATTACAAACCCATTAAATTAAACCACAACTACTAGGTGAAATCACCATTAAACTACATTTAAGCTATCAGCAAGCAAGACCCAACAACAATCTTAACTCATATCTGCTAAATCACACCCCAAGAATGGTGGTTTTTAGCCACACATCAAGAAATATAAAATTATACCTTCAATGATGTTGAAATCAAATGGGTATAGAGAAATAAGTCTTGATGTAGGCAAACAAAGAAGAATCAAGGAGACCCACTTCGAAGTTGGGGAAGATGAAACCCTTTCTTCTTCAAGTCTTTAAAAACCCGCTCAAACTTGAGAGAAAATACGAGTTACAAAATAAAATATCTAATTGTGAGTATTCTAATGAAGCTTTATAATTAAAACTAACATAAGGCTAGTATTTATAGTGTTCAGAATTAATGCTGCAGCGGACCATTCGGCGAGGTTAGTGGGAATCGCCGATCAACTCGGTGATTCGCCCATCGTCTGGTTCATCGCCTTACTTGCTTGCCTAAAACATCTTTGGGTTCTAGCCCATTGGGCGGTATAGTACTACTTCGCGGAACTATTCGGCGACATGTTGACTGCTCCTTTTTACCACCGATTTGATCCTCTTCCTTCAGTGCTCAATGGACTGGATCAAAAGGCGCAGTAAGGCTCTTTAGCGATTCGCCTAATGGACTTGGCGATGCTCAGGCATCCATTTCTTCACTCTTTTCACCCTTTTTGTTCCTTTTTGTGATATAGTGCTCATGCTTTCCTTAAATCCTCAAATACCTGAAACTTAAGAGTTTTTATTAGATATTGGGATACAAGAGGCATTTCAAGACACTAATTTTATTAAAATAAGGCCCTAAATGAGTCCAATTTGAGAACTCATCTGCCTATGATGGTAATTAGTCAACATCGATAGCCTCCTCTCGTGTGAACTCGACCTCTACACGTCGGATATCGGTGGAGGAAGACGGGGTGACCTCTATATCGCTAGTAGGATCCTGGA
Source organism: Solanum piurae (assembly GCA_029582685.1). Lineage (NCBI taxonomy): Eukaryota > Viridiplantae > Streptophyta > Magnoliopsida > Solanales > Solanaceae > Solanum > Solanum piurae. The sequence continues at coordinate 35,410 of JAJOOO010001978.1, forward strand.
GTATTTCGGCATGCCGGTATAACTTAGTGATTAGAAAAGGAAAAGGCAGAGACGCCTGTGTCTGTTTGACCCTCATAGCCATCTCCTGTGACACTAGCAGTCCCAAATCGATCCGCCTCCTAGCCATGATAGAACCAAGGCAAGCCGCCTTAGGATGATGCATAATAGACTTGTTTAGGGATGGCATGATAGTGCTACTGATGAAGCCAAAGCAGTACCAGGAGGCAATGTTCATATCCCTCTTCTCAATCAGAGCTCCCGCCTCCATCCACCTCGGGGTGGTGTTAGAGATCATTGGAGCTATCCAACCCTTCAAATCATCTTGGGAGGGGACAATAGGCAAACCCTGGTAGGGCAGTACCGAGTGCAGCGGTCGACCCAATACAACATTAATATGATCGATGTGACACTCCACCTCCTTACCTCTAACCATAACCAACTTCACTGGTCGGAACTTACTTCCCTTCTTCCTATTCTTTGTGACCAACTCTCCATAAGCTAAGTAGAATTCCCGAATCCAGGAAGGAATGTAAGGACCCCGTGGCATAGTAAACTACTCCAACTCATGATATTATCTTTTCTTCTAGAATGGTTCGTAAGCCATCGCCTTTCAATCTGTTTAACAGCCTCAGTGGAGAAACTATAGGAAGTGTAGGAGTTACTGATGGGGTTTGGGTTGACACAGAGTCTGTAGTCGGAGGAGTGGCAGTTAAGAGAGTACTAGCGGCTGTGTGCTGATATCTAGTTCGGAGTGCATCCCTTCGGTTAATAAGAGTCTATTCATCCTCTGGTTCATCAAAATCTGACTCAATAGATACTCCTTTTCTAGCTATATGTTTCTTCCTCATGCCTTTGTCTCCCGACTGGAGGTCATCCCCTCTCCTCTTTGGAGGATTTGATCCTCCTTCATTGATGCCTTTAGTCTTTTTCTATGGTTGCTCAGTTAAATTGGTGCGAACCATATCTGCAAAAGATCAAGAGAAGTTAAGAAAACACAATCACGCTATAGCAAAGCAAATCTTGTTGCAAAAAAACTCATCGATCCAGTCGGCGAGTCGCTGAACCACTTTTACAAGAAAAGTCTGGCTCGCCGATGAGGTTGGCTATATAATTAAGGCAAGTCGGTGATAGGAAAGTCCTTTCGGCGAATCACCGAATACTTTCGGCGAGCAAACGTTTGTCCGCCAAAAGTTACAGTGCATAAGGGTCTCAGGGGTAGCATACAAAGGGCGATCAAGAGTACATCCGGCGAGTCACTGAGTGCGTTTGGCGATCCATGGCTTCTCGCCGAAAGTTACAGTCTCATACAATTTGACCTGATATTAAGGGAGAGATGGAGACATTGGGCAAACCGCCGAATGATTCGGCGAGCTCGACCCAACTCGTCAAATGGTCCAGCATGACCATTTTCAATCCATCTTCTCAAATTTAATCCCGAAAACCCTTAAAGTAAAATCAAATCATGCACTAAAGAAATTCAAACGAGAGCCATACTACCCATTACCTCTAAACACTCAGATTTCTTCCAAACTTGCCCCATTTGGCCATTTGACGATATTTTCTCTTAAGAGCGGTGTCACCCTCTCTATCATGGAGCAAATGTTTGACATTTAGTACAAACATGGGCTACTCATACTTCACCTAATCAATTAAAGCAACATGCAAACACGACACAACTCATTAAAAAGCACATAGATTACAAGTATTCAACAATCAGTCAACACAAACAAGTTTTTCGAATTAAAATAAGCATGTAATCATTTTAATCCTATCAGAGAGGCCCAACACACAACAATAAGAGACAATTATTGTAAATGAGTACAAAAATATCAAATGTAAATATGGAAAAAGGAAACCAACCTTTAATGTCAATTAAATTCTATTAGAAAAGCTAGGCGGTAAAGTATTCCAATTCCGAGCACAAGTCCCAAACTAAAATGCTAGAGTAATCCTAAATTAAATAAAATGCTACCTTAGTGCGAGTTTAGGAGATTTGTGTGCAAGGGAAAGTGAAGAAGTTGAAGTTTTAAATCTTTTTGCCATTATAACCATCCAGTTCGCACTAGTTCGGCGACACTAGTTACGATAGCCAATCCACTCAGTGGTTCGCCAAGTGGTCCCTTGTACCGCCGATTGTTATAGACTTGTCAGCCTCTTGGGATCAAGATGGAATTCTAAGTCAAGATCGCTGACTTGGTCGGCGATACATAGACCTGTTCAGCGGTCCGTCGACTGACCATTTTCTCGCCAATCTGTATTTTTCACCACTTTCCTCATTCAAACCTGCACCACTAACACACCATTACTTATAAAAGTCAATTTAAGCATTTAAAACCTTGGTTTGCCTCCCAAGAAGCGCCTTATTTAATGTCGTGTCTTGACGCGAGTCCTTACTCACTCCCTATTGGTTGGGTTGGCCCTAGTGTTACTAGGTAACCACAATAGTTCGTTTGAGTGAAGAGGAGGCACCACATAATTCAGGAATGTCCTGATCAACTGGATCGATCTAGAATGAGAGACATCCATTTGATTCAACACTTCAACACTCTCCTTCATTTCTTCCAACAGTCCATCTTGTTCGGTGACCTTCTAGAGAATGGTTTGGAGTGTGTCCTCGACACAATTGTTCTCCCTGTGTCTAGAATGCTTCCTCTCGTGAGGAGGTATTTACCTCCCGGGACTCTTGCACTGGTTTTCCACTTCTGTTATTCTGGTCGCCAACTCATTCAGCTCAGTTACCAGTGAGGTTAACTCGAAGTCTCTCTTGATTTCTTGTCTTGACTCAGCCGAGTTTCCATCATTTCCACCAACCATCTTCGGGGAACCTGCCTACACCAACAACTTTAAAGAAAAACAAAACTAAAAATAAGGTTAGTAAACTACAACTAAGAAGAACATAAATTCTACTAATCTAAAAATTCTCAAATAACACCACTCCCCGGTAGCGACGCCATATCGATGTTTTGAAATATCACGTATTCAACGACACAACTTCCAGTATGAGTGTCTATGATCGTGTAATAGTATAGTAACCCAACCAAGGGTTGGGTTCATGTCCCAAGGGAGTGGTTTTGAGAATTAATAGAAAAACAAAATTTAGTTCTACCTAGTCGTAGCTAAAGACATTAATGATTAAAAACATTGTAAATTAAAGGGGGACGCAAAAGTTTCCACTAACAATGGGGGTTAAGTCACTAGTAAGTAAAAACACAAAAATAACAAGAAAATCAAGTATGGGGAAGTGTTCTTAGGGTGTGAGCACAATATAAGTTGAGATAAATAGTTGGGTACATGCTTTTGATAGGAAATTTAAAAGATAATAGTGACTAGGCTAAGCTTTATATGGAAATAAGTTCCCTCTCAGGCAACTTACCCCGTTTCAAATGTGTTCCTCTCAGACACCCATTTGACGCATGAAGTCCAGCTTACGCCTTACACCACTCACTCTCTCGAGCTGAGTGTTAGGATATAGGACTAGGGCTCACCTTCTCAGGCTGAACCTCATGTCGACCCACCCCTTAGGCCATCAGTCTAGTGGTCTTGATTTTGCAACCTCCCTCTTCGGCAAGCCGAAAACACATGGGTGGCTTTGTATTTACAACTACAAACCCATTAAATTAAACCACAACCACTAGGTGAAATCACCATTAAAATACATCTAACCTATCATCAATCAAGACCCAATAATAATATCAACACATGTTTGCTAAATCACACCCCAAGAATGGGGGTTTTTAGCCACACATCAAGAGATATAAATTTATACCTTCAATGATGTTGAAATCAAATGGTTGTAGAGAAATAAGTCTTGATTTGAGCAAAAAAAGAATAATTCAAGAGATCCACTTCCAATTTGGGGAAGATGAAACCCTTTTCTTCTTCTAGTCTTGAAACCCTTACAAACGTAAGAGTAAAATAAAAAGTACTAAAATTATATTCTAAATCTGATACTAAAAATGTGATACTAAAATCTGATACTAAGCTAGTATTTATAGCTTTCAAAAATTTGTGTTGCGGCAGATCACTCAGCGACATTAGTCGGAATCGCTCATCAACTCGGCAATTTACCCTTTGGTGTAATTCATCATCGTCTTGCACCATCCTTTGGAATCATCGTGCTCTGGATCATTGGGCAACATAGTATTGCTTCGTGGAACTTCTCGGTGATGCGTCGACTGCTCCCTTTTTCCGCCGACTTGATCCTTTCCTTCAGGGCTCAGCACACTGGAACAAAAGGTGAAGTGAGACCCTTCGGCGATTCGCCAAATGGAAATGGCAATCCTCAGACCTTCGTTTTCTTGTTATTTTTAGCCTTTCCGTTCCTTTTTGCAAAGTAGTGTCCATGCTTTCCTTTAAACTTCAAATACATGAAACTTAAGGGTTTTCATCAGATTTTGAGATAAAATAAGAATTTGAGGACACAATTTCTATTAAAATATAGACCTAAATGAGTCGAATTTGTGGAGTCATCAACCGCCGAGTGATTCGGTGAGCTCGACCCATCTCGCCAAATGACCCAACGTGTCTGCTTTTGACCCAACTTCCCAAATTCTGCCCCGCAACCCCCGAAAACAAAATTAAGACATGCACAATTCAAATAAGGTTTAAAACCATTCACAATCATGCATAACCCACAATTTTTCATTCAATTTAAAGCGCAACCTTCAAGAATTAACTATTTAACTTAGTACAGGCAAAATTTGGGAACTTAACAAGCAAACAAATATTCAAATCCTACCAGATATGAGCAACACACATTATCAAAGTAATGTCATTGCATTTGAGCATAACTTGTGCGAAAATAATCATGTGGTTAGAGAAGACAAACCTTTTATGCCGTCCAAATGGGTATTGAGATACTAGGAGGCAATGTAATCCAACTCGTAACACAATTCGACCCTAAAAATACTTCAAAGAGGCAAGGTATGTAAAACTATAGTGCAGGTGTGATTTTGGGAAGATGAAAGAGTGGGGAAGAGGGAATGAGTTTGAAACTTTTAAACCTTTGGCTTGAAAAACCGTCTAGTTTTCGCCCATTCGGCGACATTAATATCGATCGCAAAACTATTCGGGGTAAGGCCAAGTAGTCATTTTCCTCGCCGAATTTTAAAGAACCTTCATGTATTATGGGAGTCCAAATGGTGGTGTCCGTCGAGATCGCCGGGATGATCGGTGATTCGCCAATAATTTCCTGAGATCGCCTAGTTTTAAAGACTCCAATGTAAATTGGTCTTGTGTCTAACGGCGGTCTGGTTCGGGGTTACCGAACCCTTCGGTGATTCACGGAATGGACCTGTAACTCGCCAATCTGCACTTTTCATTCACTCTCCACACTTCCATTTGCACAATCAATCACACTATTATTTTATCAAAGAAAAATAAAATAATAAATGGTTTTGGGTTCCCTCCCAAACAGCGCCTTAGTTAAAGTCGTGGCATGACGCAAGTCCACCTTCAAACCTCATTTTTGGGGTTGACCATAGTGTCACTAGGTAAACCCCCTTTCTGTCTCAGATTTAGGTGAGACGACATCTAACCCATTTGGGTCTGCAGCTGCTTGATTGATACTGAATGGGAGGTAACAGTTTGGCTAAGGGTCGACACATCCTTTTATATCTCTTTCAAGATGTTGTCTGACCCTTCAACTTTATTGAGGATATGAGAAAGCATATCCTCAGACCTACCACTCTCCGAATCCTTTAGCTTTTGGCACTCATGGGGAGGCACATACATGTCCTTCTCCCTATCCTTCCAATTAGGATTTCAGTCTCTCCATTCATGATCCTTCCATCCTTCATCTCTAGCCCAACCTTGGTTACCACCCTGACTTAGGTAGTTGAACGATAACCACCGCCTTGGTTGGCTAGGAAGTTCACTTTCTCATTATACAAGGCTTCAAATTTCGCCTCCTCAGGATTTGGACAACTGACCCCCACAACGTTGACACCACGGGCACCAGCCCCCATGACATTTTTAGATAGAACGTCAAGTTGTGTCATGATCTTGGCCATGTTTTGGTCTCTCTCATTATCTTTTTCCATCTGCTCCTTGGATAGATTGAATGTGAGAGAAGAGACTTGGTCATCACGAGTGTACCATGCCCTATTGAAGTTGATCAGTGACACCTTTGTATACCGAATCCAGGCTTCGGTAAAAGTCCTATAGCAATATATTGTCGGGCAGACCATGAGTCGGGCATTGTAGCACCAACTTTTTAAATTGCAGCCAAGTCTCATGGATTGGCTCGCCCTCCAAACGCTTAAAACTTTGGATGCTATCCCGAAGAGTCATCATCTTCAAAGGAGGGAAAAATCGCACATTAAATGCGGTTACCAACTATCCCAAGAAGTGTTGGATTTGCTAGGCAACTCCGCCAGCCACTTGCACGCCTCTCCCATCAACGAGAAAGGGAATAGCCTTAACCAAACTGACTCCTGAGATGTTCTTGAAAGAGAATGGTCCGCACATGTCCACAAAGTTTTGAAGATGTTCATGAGGATCCTCATGAGCCAATCCACTGAAAAGTCACCTTAGTTGCCAAAGTTGCAACATAGTGCTTGTTATGTGGAACACTGCATTTCCCTCGACTGGAGGTAAATAGATGGCCCCAATACCTCCCATGAGATGGGGGTCATTTATGTTGGGCTCTTCGACATCATTGAGATTTGAGATGTTATCTTGGTGGCCCACATGGCTGTTGTTGCTACCATTAACACTCATACTTTCTGTTTTCAACACGCACAAAAGAAACAAAACTGAAAATTAAGTAAGTAAACTACAACTAAGAAGAACAAAAAATGTACTTAACTAAAAATTCTCTAGTAACACCACTCTTTTGCAGCGGCGCTATTTTGATGTTGACGTAATCAAGACACAACTTCCAATACAAGTGTCTACGATCGTACAATAATATAATAACCCAACCAAGGGTTGAGATCATTCCCAAAGGGAGTGGTTTTGAGAATTAGTAGAAAAATAAAATTAAGTTCTAATTAGTCATTGCTATAAACATTATCGAATATAAACACGTTAAATCTAAGGGGTGACACAAAAGTGTCAATTAACAATGGGTTTTTTTTATCACAAGTAAGCAAAAACAGTGAAAATAAACAAGGATACTAATATGGAGACGGGATTCTTGGGATGTGATAGGAATACGGGATAGACTAAATCATTGGGTACGTGCTTTTGGTAGTAAATTCATTGAGTATTTGTGACTAGGATAGACTTTAAAGGGGATCAGCTCTCTCTCGAGCAACTTACCCCATTTCTAGCGGGTTCTTCTCGGACACCCATTTGCCGAATGAAGAACAACCTCCGCCCTAATCCACTCACTCTCTCGAGCTGAGTGTGTGGACATGGGACTAGGGTTCACTCTCTTGAGCTGAACCTCATGTAGACCCACTAGCACTGGCCATCAATTTAGTAGTCTTAATTTTATGTCCTCTCTCTCGAGCAGCTCGAGAACACAAAGGTGAAATCGTACTTGCAACTACAATCTCATTAAGTTCCACCACAAGTACTAAACAAAATCACATCAAAACAACAAATAAACCACCAACAACCAACACCCAACAGATAATCTAACCCATATTCAAAAAATCACACCCCAAGAATTGGGGTTTTAGCAACACATGTAAAAGAGGTAAAGATTTATACCAAAATGAGTTTGCATTCAATTGGGTATGAATATTTAAGTCTCAAAACAAGTCAAGAGTGAAGAATCCACATATCCCAAGTCCAAAATCTTGGAGTTGAAACCCTTTGAACCTTCAAGTTCTTCAAAACCCTCTCCAAACTTAGAACTCAAAAATAGACGTTAAAAATTCTATATTAAAAATTTCCTTTCTAAGCTACAACTCTCAAAGAGTGTTTATAGTTTTCAAAAATCTGTGCTACAGTGGATCACTCGGCGACATTAGTCGTAATTGCCGATCAACTTGGCGATCCGTCCTTTGGGGTAGTTCATCGCCGTCTTGCATTAGCCTTCAGAATCATCGTGTTTTGGATCATTGGGCGACATAGTACTGCTTCACGGAACTGTTCAACGACACGCCGACTGCTCCTTTTCACCACTAATTTGTTCCTTTCCTTCACGGCTCAGCACACTTGAACAAAAGGTGAGACTAAAATCTATTGGCGATTCGCCGAATGGGTTCGGTGATCTGCAGATCTTCATTTCTTCGTTCTTTTCAGTTTGTTTGTTCTTTTTTTCTATGTAGTGTCCATTCTTTCTCTCATACTCCAAATACCTGAAACTTAAGGGCTTTCATCAGATATTGTGACAAAATATGCATTTGAGGACACTAATTCTATCAAAATATAGCCCTAAATGAGTCCAATTTGTGGACTCATCACACATCTCATGATCATCATCTATGCTTTACTCTCAAGCAATTAACATCATCTTTATCATATATGGTTCAATCTAAAGCATTTCTAATCATATATTTTCAATCGTATAAGGAATCGCTAGCCCATGGACTTTCCCTCTCATTACATCAACCCAAAATATCAATTAAACCCTAAAATCATAGGATAATCATGTGCACATGTAATTTGATCATGAATACATGCGATTTTGTAATGACTCGTAAAGCAACTAGGTAAAACTAGAGCCTAACTAGTGTGTGTTTGAGTTGTTATGAGGTTTGAGGGTGTAAAATGTTGTCCCAAGCTATGGTTGAGGGGTTTAGGGGTTAAACATCAAGGTATGACTCCCCAAGGACCACCCTAGGGGTCCTTGAGGAGGACCCTTAACCTAACCCCAAGGCTGCCCTAAAAGAGAAAAGTTGCCAATTTGAGGGTGACCTACGGAAGGGGTCCATTCCCCGTAGGTCCATCCACACCCCGTGGATGGACTCCGTAGGTCATGGCCCCTAAAACCAAGCCACAACCACAAACCACGAGGGGATGGAATGGGCTGTGATTCAATCCACGATCAGTGGATGGGGGTTTCGTGGTTGGCACCAGTTTTCTATCCAAGTCGGCCAAGGTGAGGTCTAATTTGTAAATTGCTTTTTAGTCTATTTGAGTTGGGGGACGGTTTTAATATGTTTTTTAATATATTTTAAGGGATTTTAAAGTATTAAAACATATTTTAGACTTCATAATTGCAAAACCCAAAATACAAACCTCTCCTCCCCTCCAAAAGTTCTCTCTCTAGAAACCTCCATTGCAGGTAAAGACTTCAAACTTCCAAAGTCAAGACTTCAAGTTTTTCAAGGGATTTTTATTGGATTTCATAAATTAAAGGTATGTTAGTCTTCATCCTTGACTTAGTTTCTTTCAAGGAGCCAATCTCAAAAGTGATTTCAAGTCTCCAATGTTTTCTCTCAAACCCTAGTTTTCAATCTTGGCATGGAATCGATTCCAACTGATTTTCAAAGGTATTATTGCATTGAATTATGAATGATTTGTGGATTTAAATACTAATTAAGATGATTTATTACTAGAACCCATGTTTTCCCCCAAATTATTAAGTGGTGAATTGATATTGGGAATTACTTGATTATGCAAGTATGTTGAATTGTTGATGCTTATATTGTATGAGTTATTGAATCATGTCAATTTACTTATCTATTGTAGTATCTTAGATTTATGGGTTGATGTTGGTTCATAGCCCTAAGCGGCAATTTCATGAAGAATTATGTATGATCTCAATGAAAGTGTTATGTTCATGTTTAGAATGTAATTGTGTTATGATTGAATGTTATTTCCCAATTAGCACTTCTGAATGATGAGGCTATATGTGAAAGGTGATTTTCACATACACACACTCATGAATGAATAATGAATGAATTTCTATAATTATGTTAATGATGAAGTACTTATTGAAAGGCTATTATCAATTGTCCTCTAATGAATGATAACGACATGTTGTGAAAGGATTTTCTCACAATATGGGGATTCTTAGGTGAAACACTATTCTCATCTTTGAATCTATGAGCTTTCCAATGAATTAATATTGGGATAGGATGGATCCTCATCCGAGAGTTGAGGCGGAGTATCTAGTAACAATCCCTATATCCCATTTTAATAAATGTTGAGTTTGATATGTATACTAATTCATGAGTTGAGGCGGGGTATCTAGTAACAATCTCTTATCCCATAATGAACTAATGTAATGAATGCTAATTACATCGTAGGGAATAATACTAAGCACCGAGTGGATATGAATTAGGGTGGATGCTCATCCGTGAGTTGAGGCGAAGTATCTAGTAGCAACCTCTAGATATGGATGCTCATCCGTGAGTTGAGGCGGGGTATCTTGTAGCAATCTCCCTATCCCATAACTATGTACCCACATAGGTCTAGCTAGTGGATCCACTTAAGCTAAAAACAATAGTCGTACTTAGGCAAGTAGGAATCCCATATCTAATGAAGGTGACACCGGGATTCCATGAATTGCTCACATGGTCTATGTTGGTTAAGGCTTACTCCCATAAAAAATGTTATTGAACTATGGCTTTTCAAGAATGCACTACTTAGTGTGGGTGGTAGTATGGGATGCCATCCATGCATTGCACAAGTAGGCTTTGAGAGAGGGTGTGGTGTGTTCCTTTATAATGTTAAGTGTAATGAATGTGCTCTTATGATGATGTTCATGAGAATGTTGGCTTAATGTGTAATAAATGAACGTGTTCTTAATGAAGCTAATGGGGAATGTTGACTTATGTATTTAATGTAATGATGCATGCTATACTTGGATTGTATTATGAGTTACTTCCTTGTCATGACTTAATCAATATGAATGTGCCTTGTCTATGGTGGCTTCAAGAAGTACTTAGTCTGAGTAGTAGTGTGGGATGCTACTTATATATTGCACAAGTATGACTTAGAGTTGCCTAGGTGATGGTCTTTAAGTGTTGATATGACTTATGTAATGTTTATTTCTCTTATGTATGAGTATTGTGTAAGGATGGAAAGGTTTAATGGTAAGTTCACTTTTGGTGACTTTAAGGTGGTACTTTAGTGTGGATGGTGGTATGGGACGCTATCCATACATTGCACAATGTATAGCTTGAGGGTTACTTGAGGTGAAGGCTTAATGTGAAGGTAATGGTTTAATATTATGCCTCTTATGCTTATATTCATGAAGTTTTCTCAAAATGATATATATCATGACTTTCAAATAAAATGTTCATTTTAATCATGTTTTTGCATGGTTCTCATACTTAGTACTTAATTGTGCTAACCCATTCTTCTTCATATTTTACTACAAGTGTACGTTCTAGCATTTTAGTGATTCTCTCTAATTCAAGCTTGGATTGAGATTCTCCTAGACTAAGTGGTATGTCCTCATAGATCGAGGACAAGTCTTTAGATGCTTCCTTTCTTTCATGTAATAGACTTTGTTAAGGTTTTTGATTATGAAGGGCCGTGACCCTACTTTAATTTTAAAGATGTTGTTTAGATGTCTCTGTGAGACAATAGACTTCCGCTTGTTTTAATGTTTCAGATTGTTGTATTTATAAAAGAAAAGTTTTAAATTCCACACTATTTCTAAGTATCTTATGCACTGAATATGCTATGAGGCTTGTATGAGACCCCCTTCGGGGTCAAGTACGTTGTGTCACTTCCGGGGTGTAGGCTCGGGTCGTGACAAATATGGTATCAGAGCACAAGGTTTTGGGAATGGTTTTTTAGGTTGATGTCTCACAAGCCACGTCTAGAAGAGATTTGTTCATCGGTGTGAGTAGCGACACCTCTATGAGCGTGAGGCTATAGGACGCTAGGAAGTTACACATCTTTCATATTCTTGAAGTCGTGCCTTAGAGTTTAGCTTTTTAAGTGTAATTTTCCTAATCCTTCTCTTGTGTTTATAGGATATGAATACAAGAAGTACACCCGCAAGAAGAGTGGAAGAGGATAATGTGAATGACGGAGTTCCTCCCCAAGATCTCCAAAGTCCTCAAGGTGACAAAGGTCCTCAAGGTGACTAAGTTTCGGTTGATACTCCGGCCATGACTAATGACGAGATTAGGTAGGCTTTTCTAACCTTAGCCCAAGCTATGACAGCCCAAGTTAATAGTGATGTGGGGCCTAGAGTGAATGCTATTGAGAGTACTATAGCTTCTAGGTTGAGGGACTTTGTGAGGATGAATCCTCCGGAGTTCCTAGGTTCTAAGGTGGGAGAGGATCCCCAAGAGTTTTTGGATGAGGTGTATAAGATAGTCAATGCTTTGGGAGTGACTTTTAGAGAAAAAGCCAAACTTGTCGCTTACCAATTGAAAAATGCTGGCAAAGTTTGGTTCACTCAATGGAAATGCAATAGGCCTATAGGGGCGGGTCCTATTGAATGGGAGGAGTTTATGGAAGCTTTCCTTGGTAGGTACTTTCCCCGTGAGAAGAGGGAATGTAAGGTGGAGGAGTTTATCAATCTTAGAAAAGGTAGCATGAGTGGGGAGGAATATTCCTTGAAGTTTACCCTATTGTCTAAGTATGCTCCATCTTTGGTGTCCGACTCTAGGGATGAGATGAGTCGCTTTGTGACCGGTGTATCCAACCTAGTTAAGGAAGAGTGCCTATGGCAATGCTTCATGATGACATGAACATTTCTAGACTTATTGTGTATGCTCAATCTATTGAGGAGTCCAAACTTGAGAGAAAGAGTAGATAGATGAAGAGGTCTAGGTTCGATGAACAAAGTCAACCAAGGTCCAAAAATAGGTTGTCCAACCAAGATTCTTCAATGGTGAACAATGAGAGGGTGTCTAACAAGAGCAAGAGCAAGGAACCAAGTTCCAGTAGGAGGGTTGATGTAAAATGTATTACATCAAGCCTATCCATTCACGAACTTCAATGCTTTGATAGAGTGTTAACAAGGATGGAGGTTGTTTGGCATCTATGGATGCCAAGGAGGGAGGTCCATGCCTTGCATGGGAACATATGAACCTTGAATGAGCTCCCAGTAGGGCAACACCATGCTTGGATGAAACCTTGGAGCATGGGAGGTCTAACAAAGCGAGGATGAGCAAGTGAAAAATGTGCTCCATTTGGCAAGCTGAAGGACACTTCGGCGACTCACCAAAGCCCTTTGGCGAGGGTTGCAGGATCGCCAACTGATCCAATGAGCTGCAACAGATGGCTTCCCATTCGGCGAGCAGGGAGGACATTCGATGCATTGCCCATTGACCCCAGACTGCCGAAAGTTATAGTAGCCATCAAGGGAGAAGCCAGGGGAGTTGTGCACATCGCCGACTGATCGGCGACTCGCCAAGAGGATTGAGCGATCCCGACTTTGCTCGCCCATTTGCCCATTTTGGGTCACTATTGGACCCATCTATGTAATAACTCCTAATACTATAAATAGGTATCTTAAGGTTCATTTTAGGATTAGATTTGTTTTGTTGAATTTGGTTAAAAACCTGAACTCCTTCTGTGAGTGTTGTGAGCTTGGTTCAAGCTTTTGTTGATCGTTGCTTAGAAACGAGGGTTGCTTGGGATATCAATTCCCTTGAGGTCTTCGTAAGAGGTTCGGTGCTTGATTGCGGATTAATCAATTGAGGTCTTTAGGTTTAACATACCTTTAGGTTGCTTTTGATTTCCTTTTCTTGTGTCAATCTATTTATCCGGATTAGGTGCTTGTTAGGATCGAAATTGGAGGTTATTGGATTTAATACATCCTTTAGTTGCCAATTGTTTCGTATCTTGTATCTCTCCTTCTATCTTTCTTGTTTTCCACTATTTATTGTGATTCTTCTTGTAAGAATTACATCATTTGATATCCGAGCAAGACTTAGTTTCGTTCCTACGAATCTAGTCTTCGGTTGTTACGGGAAAAAAAAGAAGTGTTCAAAACGTTTTTGAGAAATTTTAAAAGTGGGTCTTGTTGATTTGAGTCTTGTTTGAAGTTTCTAAGGTTAATTAGTGTTCCCTAACCTTATTTGAGTTTGGATATGATATTTGGTGAAGTTTGGAGCTCTATTGAAGAATCCACCATTGTTGGGTGAAGAAGCTTGAAGAACTTCAAATGGGTTTACAGATTTAGGTTAAATTGGATACTCTTGGGTATTGGGGTTTGATCTCTATATCCTTAGCAGTTCATATCTGAAATTTGGGTGAAAATGGATAAGAAATCCATTGGGTTTGAAAATTGGGTGTTCTTCATGTTCATGGTGTTCTTCATCACTTGAAGAAAGCAGGAAATGGATTTTGAAGTCTTAAAATTTTGGCAAAGAATTGGAAGATAAAATCTATTGGGGATTGCTCCCTATATCAAGGGGAGCTTGTATCTCAAATTTTGTGAAATTCCGAGTTAAAATCGTTGAAGGTTTTATTTTGGGTCTTCATCTTGTTCATAGTGTTCTTGAAGAAAAAATCAAATCTTCAAGAAGAAGGAATCTTCCAAAAAAAGGTGTTTGATTCAAAAAGGGAAGAAAGAAAAAGTTTAAAAGTGTTTGTAAAAAAAGGAAATTACCAAAAAAGGGTAAAGAATAAAGTACAAGGTGTAGGGGTGGACCACCAAGGTTCTATTTTCGAAATTGTGCAAGTGCAACTTGAGGAATTTGGGTGAATCCCGACTTGGATCCTCCATTCCACTCGGTGCCTCGCCCTTTGGACAACTAGGTTTCCGAGTTGGACCTCATTTTGGTGAAGACACTGGAAATTTCGGTGAACTAAGCCCTGGTCGCCGAATCCATTCGGCTCATCGCCAAACTTC
>JAJOOO010001979.1:0-26321 GCA_029582685.1 Solanum piurae
CCCGGTCCCCCCCCCCCCCCAAATCCTGGCCAAGTCGTCCCCTGTCCCGTCCCGTCCCCCAGTCCCCGTCCCCATCCCCTTGCCAACCCTAAGGCCAACTGACATCAGTACATTAAATGTACGAGCATGCGAGGGGAATTTTATAACAAGACATAAGCTTGAAAGAAACTGAAGGAACATACCTGGGCTTAACTCAACTCAACTTAACTCATTTCAATATAAAACAATAATATCAATGCAATATAAAGAAAATATTTTAAAATATGGATAACAACTCTGTGTATTTAGAAATACAATGGTAACTCAGTTTGTATGCAAATATACAATATAAACTTTGTTTGTATGTAAAAATACAAGTGAACTCTATGTATATAAGAATACAAAATATAACTGTGGGAGTTTCTCTAACCGACAACCATCACTTTAGAGCTATGTGATGATACAACATTTTGTCTCATGCTGCCAGGGTCATCCCATACCTTGCCGGGGGTATAGAACCTAACTACTAAGTGGATCAACTAGTCTATGCTAAAAAGCACTAAGGAATAATCTAAAACGTATGACCCTTTTTCAACCCATGATGGATATATGGTTTATGGGGGCTGGGAGTTGTCTGAATTCTCTCCCATATCGGTGCTCAATACTACTCCCAAAAGATACTACCTCATATGCTTAAAAACATAACTTCTTTATGTGGTTTGAGATAATTGCTCAAAACTTAGCTCAAAGGCTCTCTTGGAAATCAATGTTTCCTCTCTCGCTTAATTGTGAAAACATTTATTCTTTACTGAAAACTAGCTCATAGACTCTATTGGAAATTGGTGTTTCCTTTCTTGTTTAAATGTGAAAACATTTACTCTTTGGGAATACATAGTCCCGATATACTCTTTTGAAGAAATGAACTTCAATTTTTACTCTTTACTCAACTCAAAACTCAAGTCTTAAAACAAAGTTAAAACATTTGTAAAAGACTTTTGGAAAACTCTATGAACTTCTCTTGACTTGACTCTTAACTTTCCTTGAATTGAATTATGAATTCAAGGCTCATGATCTCATGTTATGGATGATTTCATGTTGTTTAGATGCACCTTAGAGTGTAAAAATCAACTAGAAAACATAGGTGCATTTCAAGGGAACTCATACAGAAAGAAGTGGGAAAGGGTAAAAGACCTGGCGTCCCTGGCGCGCGCACTGGCTGGCGCAGCGCCCCAGAGGCCAAACTACAAATTCATGTGTAGGGCGCTCTGAGTGGCGCGGCGCCCCACCCCTTTTCCCCAGATTTTTGACAAATTCTCTTGATCGTTTTTCAACTCTAAACCCTCTAGATTCAATTGTTTCCTTCCCCCAAACACTTAAATTCGAATACATAACCAAAATATGCAAGAATCTACTCAAAACAACGTCAACTTTCATGAATCTAACTCAAGAACTACTCAACAACTTCAACAATCAAGAACCCAATAGAAACTTCAACACAATCTTTCTAGAACTCAATTTCTATACTTTCAAGAATATAATTTCGCTGAATTAAATCATGATTGGCGCGTGGGTGAATGAGTCCAATGCTATGTGATCTCACATACCTCGAATGGATCAACACTTGGCAAAATCCACAAGCTTAACTTCAAGAACGCGACGAATCCTTGCTTCTTCTCCTCTTTTCTCTTCTCTCAAAACCCTAACTTAATTTTATGAAGCGTAAACTGAACCAATTCAGTTTAGACCCCAATTTAATTATCAAAAATGAAATTAATTAATTGGGTAGGAAAAAGACCATTCTACCCTTCTAAAATTTGGTTTTGACTTTCCTTATCCAGACAACCCGACTTCCAATGGGCATATCTCCCTCATACGAACTCAAAAATAAGCAAACTTAGTGGCGTTAGAAAGATAATAGAAAGATATCTTCTACGGTATCTTTTAGCACACCTAAATCATCCCGTGCTAGGAGTTATGATCGTTTGAAGTTGAACCAAACTCATACTTAGCTCAACTTGTCAAACTTTCCAAATTTGATTATTTCCAAAAAACGGTTTCTTTCAAATTCTAGTTCCTTCTAGTTCTTTCGAATAACGAGGTGTTACACTATCTCCCCCTTGGAAACATTCATCCTCGAATGTGATTACTCTTACATCTAAGGGCGTAACATCTAACATTAACTCAAACACCCAACACACAAAATGTAAATACAACATACCAACTTAAAATAAATGTCAAGAAGAGACTTCTCCGGACTCGAAGAGATGTGGGTATATCTTCTTCATATCTTCCTTAGCTTCCCAAGTAGCTTCCTCAACAACCTGATTTCTCCACATAACTTTGACTATTGTTACCTCTTTTGTTCTCAACTTGCGAACTTGGCGATCTAGAATCTGAACAGGAATCTCCTCATAAGATAAGCTATGTTTGATACCAATATCTTCAGTATGTATGATAAGTGAAGGATCTCACATGCAGTTCTTCAACATGGAATTATGAAATACTGGATGAACCGCTGCTAACTCTTGGGGTAGCTCCAACTCATAAGCTACATTACCAATCCTTTTGGATGTTCTGTAAGGGCCAATATATCGGGGGTTAAGCTTCCCCTTCTTACCAAATCTCATAACACCCTTCATGGGTGAAACTTTCAAGTATACCCAATCATCTACTTCAAACTCTAACTCCATTCTCCTCACATCAATGTAAGATTTCTGATGACTATGCGCTGTTTTCAACCTTTCCTGAATAACTTTCACCTTCTCCATAACTTGATGAACTAAGTCTGGTCCTATCAATCCAACTTCACCAACCTCAAACCATCCAATTGGAGATCTGCATCTTCTTCCATAAAGGGCCTCATAAGGATCCATCTGGATGCTAGAGTGGTAACTATTGTTATACGCAAACTCGATGAGAGGTAGGTGATCATCCCAATTACCCTTGAAATCGATCACACAGGCCCTCAACATATCTTCTTAAGTCTGAATAGTGCGCTCTTCCTGACCTTCTGTTTGAGGATGAAAAGCAGTACTCAAGTTCACCTTTGAACCCAAACCTTTCTAAAATGACTTTCAAAATTGTGCAGTAAATTGTGTACCTCTGTCTGAAATAATGGAAACTGAAACTCCATGAAGCCTTACTACCTCTTGAATGTATAACTTGGCATAATCCTCTACTGAATGGGTAGTCTTTACCGGCAAAAAGTGTGCTGATTTTGTCATCCTATCAACAATCACCCAAATAGAATCATGTTGCATGCGAGACCGTGGAAACCGAGTAATGAAATTCATATTGATCATCTGCCACTTCCATTCCGGAATCTCTATATTCTGAGACATACCACCGGGCCTTTGGTGCTCTACTTTAACTTGTTGACAATTCGGGCATTTAGCAATGAACTCAACAATACTTTTCTTCATACTATTCCACTAATATACTTCCCTCAAGTCATGATACATCTTTGTGGAACCTGGATGGATAGAATATCTAGAGCTATGTGCTTCCTCCATGATCCTCTCTTGGAGTTCATCCACCCTTGGTACACACAACCTACCTTGATTAGGTGTGCATTCGGTTTTTCGGTTTGGTTTTGCACTATTCGGTTTGGATTTTTCGGTTTTTGGTTTTGTAAAAGTAACCCAATCCGATCCAAAATAAATTTGGTTTGGTTTGGTTTTTCTCTATTCGGTTAGACTTTTTTCGGTTTGGTTATTCGGTTATGTCATTAATTAATAACATAACCAAAGTAATAATATTAAATCCCTTAAATATATTTTCTAATATAAATCATAAGTAAAACTTAAAACACAATACTTATAAGTATACCTATTATAGATGTTCAAACATAAAATATAAATGTAATCATCATGAAAGGCAATAACCAAAAAGGGAAAAAAGTATTTAATTCCAACTTAATTCTAAACCTATATATATATATATATATATATATATATAATTCGGTTTTTTTGGTCTTTTGGTTTTTATTTTTTAAAAATCCGAAATCAAACCAAAATAACAAAAAAAGTAATTTATTAATCCAAAACCAATCCGAAAAACCAAAAAATCAATCCAAATAAAATTTCGATTTGATTTGGTTTGGTTAGTCGGTTTAATCCGAATAGTGCACACCCCTAACCTTGATACCTCAATACACCATCTCCTCCTTGTTCAAAAGTCATTACTTTTTGCTTATGAACATTTGCCAATCTAACACACCATTTATCGCATTTGAAGAGTCCTAATTGCGAAACAAACCTTGTAATTGTGATTCCAACATACTCAACATTTTTTTTCCAACAATAAAATGAGCATAACTTTCTCATACGACCTTGGAATTCGACAATTCTTTTTGCTATGATTTGAAAATCACAATATAGATCTAATAGTTCTATAGTGTATTTTGTAGCGTATTTTGTTTAAGTGGTACAATTTATGCTTCAAAACGACGGTAACTATCCACTATGAATAGTACATAATCATTACTCGTCTGATACTCATCAAAATCTAATCAAAACTTGCAAACAAAGTCATTTCATTTACCCTTCTAGCTTCGAAATTATGCAACTTGGGACAAATTAATAATCGGTCAGGATAAGCTAAGAAGTATAATCATTTCCAAAGAATTCATGATCCTCTTAGTCAGCTATGCAATCCAACACGTAACAAAAGATAGCATGCAAATATGGGTCAGTATGTGGGGACAACATTATTATTTGGTCATTTCAAACTACTTATCTTTGAGTCACGTCAACAAATTCAACTATACTAATTTTGAAAAATCGTACCAGTTTAAGGATAAATAATTTTATTATTACTACAAAATAAATATAAATGACTTTAATAGATAATTTGTTATAGTTGAGTGACCGTTATTCAATTTCACAGCAACATAAGCCTAAATTGTCATTTTTATGGCTAAAGTTAGAGTGCAAAGTCTAAAAGCTCTCTTGTTGGTAGCCTCAAATGCAATCACGTCTCCTCAACAAGTTCAAAGATCACTTATCAATCATCTCCAGATACTTATACAGTTATACTATACCCTTTTTTTTTTTTTTTAAAGAAGCTCTTCAATACAAATATATTACTACTAATTTCATGCTAAAGTTCTAATGTCCATATAAAATTAATAAATTTAAAGAAATGTCTGTATATGTTAGGCATAAAGCCAGATTGGTTCCCCTTCTAAAAAAGTTTGCGGCTCAATCCTTAAAAATCTTTATTTTTTCTTTAAAAAATAACTAAATAGGGAAGTCATCTAAAAGCAATCGTCCACAATAAGTGGAATTAGTAACCCATCGTTCATGACAAATGGAGTGAGTGACTCACAAAAAAAAAGGCAAGTAATGTGTTATTAGGGGTGTACGTGGACCGAGTTAGTTTAAATTTTTTAAATATTAAGCCAAATATTTACGTTGGGTTGGTTTGATCATGGGTTGACTTTCAAGTTAAAATCAAATCAACTCAATATAATCAAGTTTTTTTTCTTCAATATCAAATTAAGTCAAACCAAATTACTAGTCGAATTTTTTTCTCAGTTTGCGATTTGGTGCGATTTTTGATACTCGATTTTGTTCATCCCTAACTAGGGGTCTCATATTTGAATCTCTTTAGGTACGAAGTCGTCTTTGACTCTTTGTTAGGGAGCATTTTACCCCCAATGTGAGACTTCCTGACACGAATTCGAATTTAGTCGAGCTCCAATGTAGGTATCAAACATCCAATGATCAGAAATAAAAAAAAGGTTAAAATTTATTGATGGCTAGAGTAATTTTTTTTTGTTACAATATATTGATATAATTATAAATGAAATACACATAATATTGGGGTTATTGTATAGTGCAAAGAAATGAACTTTGGGCCTAACTAAACCTCAATAGCTAACTCATAAGGGGAGGATTATCCAAGTCCATATAAGAAGATCACTCATCTCAGTAACCACTAATGTGAGAATTTTTTCATTCTTCAACATCGTTCCTCACGTCTAGGATTGGACACCTGAAGCGTGGACAATTTAATTTGGGGATTCAACTTCTGGTTAGATGAGTCGTGCTTTCATACAATGTAATTAAATAAGTGGATCTTGGGTTTAACCCAATCCTAAAGCTAGTCAACAGAGTCAAACTCATCCCAGTCTATAATTTATCGATGTTGACCCCCCATATTAAATTTTCCATGCACGAGATGTCCGAGGTGTGAGGCGGAAAGTTAAGTTATCCCATATCGGTGAGATGAGAAAATGGACCCCCCGCCCCATCACCACCTTCATGAGCTAACTTTTTGGATTGAGTTAGACATAAAATCTGTTTCTTTATATATATAAATATAATATAAAATTATCTGGTTTTTCTGGATCAATTGAACTTCTTCCTTTATTTTGTGCTAGTCTTTAATATTTATCTTTCAAGATAAGAATAATTTTTTTTGTAAAGTATAAGTTTATCTCTTCATATTATAATATTTTACAAGTTATGTTCTACAATCTTAAAAAATCTATTTCTTGCAAGCTATACGCTCGATTTTTAAGAATAAAAATTAAAGATGAATCTTTTTAAAGAACAAATCGTGCTATTAAAAGATTCTTGCCTTGTCTAGGAGTAGTAAGGTAAGGATATATTCCAATTGATTGGGGGTATCAATATTTTTTTATTTGGTTAGTGTGAATGTGTCTTTAGCATAAAAGGTTATTATGAACATGTCACATGTGCAATCCTATCTGCTTTTCGGCTTCTAGTTATGCAATATTATTATATCATCTACAAAATCAATAGATGCCCACACAATAATCTTTTCCATTTAATTACTATTCATTTGAGGATCAATTATTTTATTTCTTCATTATATTAATCATAGATTATTCCTGTTACATGTATATCCATCAATACCCACTAGTCAATTGCTTATTAGCTAAGGTTTTCTAAATCAGCCTGTCTCTATATGTGTGTGTTTGTATAGACATGTGTACTTTTTAATTTATATTATTATAAATAGTTACTCATAATATAAGTGAAATTAGTTATCTAGAAAAACGGTGAATATATATAGGAGGGGTCATTAAACTCTCATTTGTATTTTGCGCGGGTCTTTCATTTATGTTACTTATAATAAATAGTAATTTCAGTTGCTAAAAAAGTGATTGAGAACCATGAAGTCTCAGGTTCAAATCTCTACGGAGACAAAAAAAAACACTTGGAGATTCTTAATTTCTATCTGTCCTAGCCTTGGTGGATGGAGTTATGTGGTACATGTTGTATGTTACTGGTGAGAGGTGACACGTATCCCGTGGAATTAGTTAAGGTGCACAGACACGGATCCAGACACTACGATCATTAAAAAAAATGTAATTTTATGAATTAGGAGTTGTTATGTTTGGATTTTAACTCATGATAACCACTAAAAATAGGGAAATTCATCCTCAATATGCACAGGGCAAACAAAATGATCTAATAAAATTCATGAGATGCAAGATAAAAGGACCTACATCATGGAGGTGCTTAAGAAAGTAACAACTTAATGAACCCTAACTTATAAGATAGCCACATGCATTAAAAGTTGAAAAAGGACAATGCTACTATACCTACTCAATTATTTAACAATGAGAAAAAAAAAAAACTTTTAACACGTGTACAAAATAACCATCTTCTTTAATCTTTTTTCCTTCTGTAAACTCTGTACACATTTTTTTAAATATAAAAGAGTGAATCTGGAGAAATTGATTAGAATTATGTTGAACTTTATACATACAAGAAGGGGACAAGTGTAGTGATAAGTACTCATGAGTACTGCCTACATTTTCTTGCATAATTTCCTTGTTTGTCTTTGAATTCCCAATTTAATGAAACTCAATATAACACGTTAGCTTTTTCAGTAATTAAAATATGGTCCAAGAGTTATCCTCTAACAAAAAATAAATAAAAATTAGCGACAATAATATAAATATTAGTATACTATATTTAGCGACAATTATAAATATGAATATTTATAACAAGCACCTTATATAAATACCGCTAAAAACTTTAGTGACTAGATACAATAACAAACATCATTAACTATTGTTACGAGAATGAATATTATCACTAGAAGAGAATATCTATTGTTACTAAATCATAGTGTAATATTTCAAATGGACACATAGCATTGGGTTTAACATAATAAACTGCTAGGGTAAAAAGGTTTTACCCCATCAAGTCACTCAAAAACTTTAGATTTTTTACATCGAGTATTATGCATTAGTAATTAGCTAAACAAAATAATTGACCTATTATAGCAGGAAAAATCTAAGTTGTTTAGACTTAGATGTGTACGTCTGATCACGAGCGTGGATTTAGAAGTTGGATCTTTCATAATCTGAACTTTAAGATATAAGTGCAAAAATCAGTGAAAAATGATTCAAATGTACACAAATATAGAGCTATACGCTAAATTATGAGACATTATGTGAAAAACTTATAAGGAATTTCAATCAAGAGGAAAATACGAGAAGAAGATAAAATAAAAAGAACTGATCCATTTTCTTCAATTTCATCATAACCTTTTGTTTTAAATATTTGCTCTGATTTTCTCCGTCGATTTTGATCAAAATACCCAAAATTAATTAATTAAATCTGATATAAATCTCACACTCACATTCACAACTACAACCATACATCATATTGTATTTGTATGAGTGCGCCACTGAAAATGAAAATTCAAGCAACTTAGGATAAAATTATATTGGTGGGTGTTTATAGAAGAAACTACAATGTGTATAATTTAGACGTTGCCAACACTTAGCCGGCAAAGAAACGGATAATGAGGAGAAAAGTGGCTTTGGAGTTGATAAACAACCAACAAATTAGACATATTAATTAATTCCTTATAAACACAATGTGGTCGCAAGAGAGAAATTCATGAAAAAGACAAACTTGTAGAGACATATCATATTAATTAAATTTTCATACCAAAGACAAATAATTCTTCATTGGCAATCCAAAAAATACAACTATTCCCCTTTCTCTTCTCAATATATATATATATATATATATATATTATACATAATATACATATACATATACACACTAGTGTATGTCATTATGTTTATTTTTCCCTTCCATTCCCTTCTTGTTCAGTGTGTATTATTTTACTTTGGGGTAAACTTGCAAGCACAACATTTGTATCTTAGTCCTCTCTCGACAACCTCTAATCAGAGAAAGGAAACGTATATTCTATATCAAACTTAGAGAATCTCTATATATTCTACACGAAAAAACACAGATCTAATCAAATAGTAGTACCATGGTTCAAGAGAAAGTTACAATATCTATTGGAACACTACAGTAAAAGTGTGTTGAATCAAGAACAGCCAGTAAACATCTTTAATATGGACGCTTTATTCTGTACACTTGAAATGCACATAAAAATATAGCTAGAGAGATATAAGATCTATAGCTAGCAATATACATATTGCTCAATCCTTCAAAATGAACAACTTTTGAAGACCCCAACGTATCCAACAACATTTTTGAAGAATCTGAACAACAGAGACAAACAAACATCCTTGTTTTAGGATGATTTTGGGTATTGGAAAAATTTCATACCAGGCATGAAAGTAGTAATAGGAGTAGGAGTAGGGTAAGTAGTTGATATTGGAGGTGTGAAATTTGCAAGTTGTTGGTGAAAGCCTCTTGAGGAAGTTTGGTTAGGCATATTGTTGTTGCCTTGATCATATAATATCCCTTTAAAAACATGTCCTGCTATGTTCACTGATGTCTGATAGGCATATTGATCAACCACATTGTCTACTGAACTTACTCGAACACAATGAAAAATCGCCGGTAAACTCACTTCTGATGGAAGTTCTTCTTCTTCTTCTCCTACACCTAAACCTTGTAAGTAGTGTTTCAAAAATAAAATATACATGGCAAATTGATGACAAAATAGAGTAGTGATCAATTTTTACACTATTAAACTAGTGTTTAACCTTTTGAATCAGATTTTGAAAGTTTATCTTTAAATATCTGTTTAGTCATGAAATTTGATGTACTTTTGAAAGTCTAAAAACTAGCTCATACCATATTTAGGGAGAAATTTCACTTCCAATCATAAAGCCTCAATATTTTTTTTAAAAAAAAATACATGTTCAAACTTCAAAAACTCAAATTGAGTTCTTAGTTTTTCATCAATACTTTTGTCCCTCATTCTTCAAGAATGAGATCTTTTCAAGTTTGAATTTGATCATTTGAAAATTGGGTTCTAATTCCACTTTATATTTACTATAACATGTATTTTCTATTTCTCTAGTAAAAGAGGATCAAGAAGGACACACTTTTTACTGTTTTAGTGTACTAATTATCATGTAAAGTTACTAATCTCATTTTTGATAAACAATTACATATAATTATTTTTTTACTAATTTGATAGTGTATGAAATTCTTTAACTCCCCAAGTGTGCATATATATATATATATATAACTTAATTATATAGCTAGTAAAATTAATGTAGCACCTTTTTTTTTTTGGTCTTTTGCTATGTTGAGGGTGCAAGTAGTGTGAGTGACTACTCATCCATCGATCTAAAGTTGATCATATAAGATGAGTCAAGAAATAAGTAAGAATAGTATGTCTAGCTACAATGACAGATCCAAAATTTTTATTAAATGATTTTAAATATATAAAGAAGTAAACACACAAATCAGTCGAGAATAGAGTTTAACATCTATTATGTACACATTCAAAAAAAACAATTTTAATCATATATAAATTAAATAACATAATTTTTCATCCATCTGAACTCCCTGGCTAGCTAGGTATAGCAATAATATAAATTGTACTAGCTAGGGGGTTTGATGGTACTAGTATTCATGAAGACATATATGAATTATAAGTACCTGTTTGTAATAGCGCGTGATTTTCTCTATGCCTTTTAGGGTTTGGTTGTTGAACAGTTGAAATCTGATGATGATGCCTTGGACGCTGCCTCGTAGAGACGGGGATCCAAGTGCTCTTAACATGAGTTTGACATTGATACCCTTGAGTTTTACAACAAGTTCTGCATCTAAAATACAAACAATCTTTCTTTGCTTGATTTCCACAATCTTCACATCTCTTGTTATTTGATGATGATATAACAATTCCCTCATCTTCTCTCATCATCATTTTTTTCACTTATTCTAACTTTCATTTCACTAATACTATTGGGAGCTACCTAACTTTCATGACTTTCTTCTATTCCAAAGAGAGTTTTTTCATGGCTCAAGAAAATATATAGTACTATATGTTGGATGAGTCTTTTCTTCTTTATCAGTTAGAAATGTACCTTTTCATCTACTCCCAATTTTATTTTCTTGGCACCAAAATGAAAAAAAGGGAAATGTTTTGGAAAGGACACATACTACATAGCATGTGTATGTTCCTTCCTAATCTTCTATCATATTAGAATTTGAAGTTTATGAATTTTGAATTTATTATCAAGCTTATAGCTCATTTTACTTATTAGATGATAGAATCAGAATTTGCGGTTTATGAATTTTGAATTTATTATTAAACTTATAGCTCGTTTTACTTATTAGATGATAGAATCAGAATTTAAAGTTTATGAATTTTGAATTTATTATCAAACTTGTAGCTCGTTTAACTTATTAAATTTTAATGATTTTTTAAATATAAAAATGAAATTTAATTAAGTAAAAGTTATTGGATCCCGTCAAACTTATCATTGGTATTCATCATTAAGCCATTTATGAAGCTATCTTAGGTGAAGGGTGGTTCCGGCTTATTTAAGATTTTAAGATGATAGGTGCACTATTATAAAAATGTAGATCTAAGATATAAATTTGATCGGTTTGAAATTTAGGACTAAAAATCGTTAAAATTATAGGTTCAAAATTAATTTTTATCTATTCAGATGGTATATATATATATTTTGTACCAAAGGTATTGAGATCTGAACTCATTGATTGTACTCACTCCGTCCAACAATAGTTGTCTAACAATACTTGTCCAATTTAGAAGATCAAGAGATAATTTACCTTTTGTTTCTATTTTACCCTTGTTATTAAATACTATTTATCACCTAACACATTTCTCAACGCATTAAATTTAATTAAGTCAAAAGATAATATAGTATTATTACACCTATTATTTATTGTTTCTTAAGGGGTATGCCAAGTCAACAGTGGACAACTATTGTTGGACAGAGGGAGTATGATATATCATTCAATACTACTAGTTTTAGTATACACATTTAGTTTAATTATATTAAAAAAAAATACAGTGCTTAAAAAAATAGGAATTTTCAATGTGACAAACTTGAAAATTTTAAAAGATTAAAGGTATATATAAAAAATGCTACCAATAATCACTTAGAGATGTGTTACCCAATTTTAGAAAGAAAAATAAAATATGATAGATATAAGATTTAAATTTCTAACCTCACTTAACAAGCCGCACTCAGTCATCATTGTATAATTATATAATACTTTGAGTGTGATTCACACATCTATATTTAAATATTTTTTAAAAATACAACACTACTATATATGATTTCGGGAGGGGAGCACGATTTCATGTGAACCGGGTGACCCCCTCCTGCATAAGCCTCGGGTGATCATGGTTTGATGCATATTCTTTGTCAGAAAATTATGTGATGTACAGTAGTTAAATATTAACTATTATGAGTATACGTATATTTAATTTTACATGTTTTTTTTCAAATTTCTGGCTTCGTCAATGAGAAGTGTACTACTTAATAGAACTAACTCTGACTGCAATAATGTAACATTATCGTAACAAGAAGGCAAAAGAAAGGATATTATTTTTTGTTCAAGATATAATTACTTCGACTGTTGACAGCAGTAAAAAGAAAATAATGAGAAGACAAATACAAGGGACAAAGGCTTATTATTTGCAAACAGCACTACGTACTGCTTAAAGTGTAAAACAGCTGATCACAGAAATTATAATTACTGTGCCTGAAAAATTAACTACACTACATATAATATCTCAAAAGGTCACTCTAACTTTAAAAATTTATCTATCAAAGTCATTAAACTTTATTTTGTATCAATAAAATCACTTAACTTAGTTCTTTGTATCAATAAAATCACTCAATTAAATTCATCATAAAAAATAATTCACACCACAAATAAAATATTTTTTATATTATGTTCATGATTAAACTACTAAATAAATAATTCAAATTACTATTTTATTATAAAATAATATAAAATTCAAAATAAAAGATAAATTTATCAAACTTAGAACCTAAAATTCTCCAAGCTGGCGTCATCATACATAAACCTCACTTTTTTTAAAAAATAAATGAAAAAAGAGATTCACACAAACAAGAAATTAATTAAACCAATGATTACCGTCAAATGAAGCAGTAGTAATTTATCAAATGAAATTGATAAATTATTGAAATTTATTAAACTATCAGAGCAAGTGTGGCAGCCGTCATTGCAATGAAGCAGCAAGTAATTTATCAAATGAAATTGAGAAAATTATCTTTTAGAGTATTTTATTTTATAATAAAGTAGTAATTTAAGCTATTTATTTATTATTTTAATAGTGATAAGATATAAAAGATAATTTAATTTTCTTTTATAATGATAAATTTGGTTTAGTGATTTTATTGATATAAATATCTAAGCTGAGTGATTTTATTGAAATAAAGGCCTAAGTTGAGTGATTTTATTGATACAAAATAAAGTTTAATGACTTAATTTGATAGATAATTTTCAAAGTTGAGTGACCTTTTGAGATATTAACTCCATATTTATGTGTTGAGGAGGAAATATATTTAAAAAGAGTTCATTAATATGAAAAACCGTCTACTGGTGGTTTGAGAGTTGAACACTTTTTGAATTCTAAATATCAAAAGGGATCCTCTCTAAAAAAAAACACACCAAAGCGGGCAGTTTGTTCATTTATGGGTGAACTACAACTACCATCTTTTAACGTTGTAGTCTCCGTTAACTTCAAATTCATCCAAACCAATATTATACAAATCTTAAAGGCTACAAATGGACGAACTATAATTCTTTTTGTTAAGCCCACCCACATGAATATATATTTCTTTCTGCCTCACATGAAGTTATATCTCTTTTTTCAACAATAAATATAAGTTATTCAACATTTTCTCGTTCATCTTCTATTTTTTCATACTTTATATTTTAATTTTTTATGTCTGTATATTTAGTTGAACCAGATGTTTGTAAATGTAAAGAGTATTGTAAAATGAAAACATCAAGGACTCCAAGAAATTTCGATCATAAGTTTTGGAGTTGTGCGCATTCAAAGGTAAAAAAAAAATCAAGTTGTCCACTTCAAAATATTTGGTTATTCACTTGATTTCTTATTTTGTTATTTCAGAAAAAATGATGAATGCGATTGTAATCATTTAAAATTTATTAAATATAAATTTATAAAATAGTTTGGATTATATTAAATTTATGAATATATTAGTCCAAATAAATTATGGATTAATATAATTGGGTTAATTCTTTCTTATTTAAGTCCAATAAATACAGATTTAATTAAAGTCCAAATTAATTAATTTGAGCTACAATAGATGAGCCCAGTTTGCTAAGTTCAATGTCATCTCATCTTAGAGGCCCATTTTGGTGTCACCTGACAAATGACGTGTCATGCCAAGTCAAACAAAGAAGCCAATAGGATCATGACATGTGTCAAAATGACAATTCCGCTCCAAAAAGCCCATATGTCATGTCACTTAATTAAATCTGATTGGCCAAAGGGAAACCTATTCTTATCACAACTCCTCTATTCCAAAACTATAAATAGAGGGCATCATAATTCAGAAAAGGGACCAAAAATTCTAAACAAGAAGTTAGAGAAATTAGCTTATGGATCAAACCTCATAAATTTCTCTATAAACTGCAAGTTTAAGAATTCAAGTTCAAGAACGATTAAGATCAAGACCACCAGATTTAAGAACAAGCTCGAAGCACTTGAATTCAAATAAAAGTCAAGATCAAGATAAAGTTCAAGTCAAGTCCTTCGAAGATTCAAGAACAAGCTCCAAAGCCCTTGAATCCAAGATCAAGTTCAAGACAAATTCAAGATCAAGCTCAAAAACCCTTGAATCAATATGTAAAAAGATGAATTCAAAGGAATCATAGAGATTGTAATACTCCGACTTTGAAATCAATAAGTACGATTGTTGCGATACTTTTTCGTTCTTGATTATTATTTTCTTGACTCAAATTTTATTGTCTACAATGATTATTTTTAATGGACAGAAAACATGCTCATAAATGAAACTAACACCATTCTTTTACGAGTGAGGAGACCTCTTTCGACGGTGATACAACGACTTCACACATCAATATGAAATTTGTAGAAGGTAGAATTTTCTAAGGTTATTGCTAAAAGAATTAGAAGAAAAACAAAATGAGAATGTTTGAGAACTTCTGGAGTCAACAATACTAGGCGTCGTAGAAATTAAATGGACAATATTGCTTCATCGCATGGCACAACGATGTAGTTTAGGCTGGGAAATTGATTATAAGAGGAATCGTTGTCTCAGTCGACCTTAGTAGTTTATTAATATTGTTGTAAGCAAATAAATCGTGAAATTTATTTTATAAAAAAAATTCTCAAGTTTTTTATACTTCTATTATCGAAAAAGTCATGATTTTATATACGGAAAATGGTCAAAAATATCCCTGTACTATTCGAAAAGGTTTTAAAATACCCCTCATTCATCTATTAGCCTAAAAATACCCCTCAGTCAACCTTTTTGGTCCATTATTACCCTTTAAACTAACAACCTTATATTTTTTAATTATTATTATTATTAATTATTACGTGACATCTTTCTATTGGATAAAGTTAAATTTAACCCACCAAACTTTCTCTTACCCACCCGACCCACATTGACATCCCTAGACCCTAACTCAATTAAAAGATCTATCAAAAATAAAAAAAGATCTGAATCATCTCTTCTCCAATCATCATAAATAAGAAAGAGATATATATTTAGGTGAGGAGTTAACAAAAATAATTGTAGTTCGCCAATTTATGGGCGAACCCTTTAAAATTTGTGTAATTTAGTTTGAATGAATTTAGAGTTAACAATTACAGTGTTAAAATATGATAGTTATAGTTCGCCCATAAATAAACTACCTACTACATTAGCCATCGTGAACGTAAATTTCTTATCAAACAAATTGGTTGAAAGCCTTGGAAAGAAAATACATCCTATCACAATGGTTGTCTCTTCTTCTGAATTAAACCATGAGTCCACTTCAAGAAATATAGTGGAAATATCATTTTCTTAAATGTTATTTCTCATCAAAACCTCATAATCCTTCAATAGAGTTAATCTTATTAATACGTGCTTCTCTTC
Organism: Solanum piurae; assembly: GCA_029582685.1. Classification (NCBI taxonomy): domain Eukaryota; kingdom Viridiplantae; phylum Streptophyta; class Magnoliopsida; order Solanales; family Solanaceae; genus Solanum; species Solanum piurae. The sequence goes on from JAJOOO010001979.1 coordinate 16,328, forward strand.
TAAAAAAATAAAAATAAAAAACCTATATTACAAGAATTTTTTATTACCACTTCACACAAATTCAATCTTCCATGTGAAAATTTAAAAATCACCACATATTAAAGATTTTGTCTTAGACACAAATGAGTAAATTTCTTCTTTGTTTATGTGTTTGACGGTTCTCCCTGCAAGTATGTAATAGATTTGATATTTATTGAATCACGCATTTGTAAGTTAGTAAATGTGTTGATGATTGCTACATAATTATTAGTTGTCGTTGGTGGTTACTGACCGTCGACTGACATACCATGATTAAGTGTTATCATTTGTAAGGTTTCTGTTGATTTTGGATAGAGAACTTTTTAAATCATCTTTAGAAATAGGTTAATTTGAATTAAAATTAATTGCTTAATCAATTAATTAGCTAAGCTTTTTTAATTTTAACAAAATATAGAATATTTATTTGCAAAAATAGACTAATTATAATAATTAAAAAGTAAATAACCTTAAATTGCTCAAAATATGTGCTCAATTAATTTTCAAATAGATAATATATAATTAATTTATACGAATATACTATACTTAAAAGTTAAAACAATATGTAAGAAAGTGTAGAACATATATTAAAATATTTCCTCAAAATAACACCAAGTAATTTTAAAAATATTTTTGATCTTTAAAAAGATTTATTTTCAAATTCAAGAAAATTAACCAAGTAGTAATATAATGGGACCTAAGATAGAAAAACAAAATACGTACTAAAAACTGAAAAAGCCCCAATTGCAGAGCAAAATCGAGAAACCCTAGAAATGATTAGATCAGTGATGAAGCAAGTGTCGACCATCTTCAATCGACCGAACGTATCCCTAAATCCACTAAATTGGGAGCTGCAACAATGGCGGGGCATAAGAGTGAAGGTGAGGAACAACAACCTAGACCAAGCACTGTTTTTGATGCAGAGGAAAATGCAGTCTAGCGGAATAGAACGGCTGATTAAGCGCGAACAGCTGCACCACATCAAGAACTCGGAGAAGCGTGTATTGGCTCGTAAGATCCTTGAACGTAAAATCCGTTCTCAAGAACTCGCTCGGAAGCTCAAATCCATCCTTATCAAAAAAGTCAGGTAAAGAAACAAAAGAGTAACTTGTTAATTATTCGGTCTATGTGGGATTCATATTCTATTGAACGAGTGATTGTTGTAGGATGAGTTTCAATCTAAAAGTAGCAGAGGATGAATGAAAGATGAATATAGAGGATTCATATAGTCGAACCCAAATAATTTGTGATTCAGGTGTAGGTGTTGTTTATGATGTTTCTAAAGTAAGCAAATGGTAATGGGAAGACTAGCAATGTAGTGGATTTTATACATGATACTTTTATGATAAACACAAGCTAGATGATATGAATTGATCGGTAATTTTGACTAGAATTCACAAAGAAGTTCTATCCCTCAAGGAGATTGGATGGTAGTGTAGGGAAGATTTCTACTGCTCTCAATGGATGGTGTGGGCAACATAGCAAGCTGCTTTTATTTTTAATATATATTAATCTTATGTTAAATGGCATGAATTAATTTTTGATAATGACTAGAATTAGCAGATATAGTTACTTCCCTCAATACGGCAACATAAAGAAAAAAAAATTAGAAAATTGAGAACTTAAGTGGACTAGTTTCTGCTATGATGTGTAGAAAAATTTACATTTATCTCACTGTAAAGAAGCTGTCTTGGCAATAGGCTTCAATTGCTTTGGGTGGTTGGTTGCATATGGGTGTCTTAGTGTGAGGATATAGGTTGCTCTACCTTACGTCTGCGAGCTTCAGTTTTGTTTATTTAAGATGGGTGGAAGTTATAACTGATACTTAGTTGCTAAAGAAGTCGATTGACTCAGTAGCAACCAATCTCCAATTCATTTTACGTGAACGAAAATATCATGGTATTTCTAATTCACTATTTAAACAGGCATGTGCATATCTAATGTAACACAAGGTGTGGATAAAAGGTGTCAACTACTAAGACTTTAATGCACAGTAATATCTAAATGTTAGAAATGTAGGTTTTAAAATCATTGAACTATTCTTAGTGCCTCGTGATCAGGTGCATTTTACCACAGTGATGACTGAAGGGGGGAATTTATTTCAGAAATTGATTGAAATTGACTGTTTCCTGTTTCCTGTTTGGTTCATAAGACAGATTTAAGTAGTTGATATCCGTTGCACTTTAACCCATGTAAAAAAGGGAAGAACTCAGGTATCCACATTTCCTAAAGTCATACTGATTATAAAGTGTGTAGTGCTCTTGTTTGAGTGTTGAATTTTACATAAGTTCCTTGGGTTGAGATTTAGGGATTTCTATGCAGGTGTTTAGAGTAATATGAAAAATCCATTGTCTTTGCCGTGTTTTTATTCCAAATTTGAATATGCTAGCTTCAAAGTTCAGGATTTTGCGAGCATTTCACTTAAATGAAGGAATTGGGCACATGGTGAAATGCAAGCACTGTGGTCTATTTGTTTACTCTTTCTAACTTAGAGCAATGTTCTTTCACTAGATGACTAAACTGATTCCGATGCACATTAGCCATTTCTAGCTATCGGGACTGAGGTAGGCCATAGTGTGAGTTGTCTGATTGATATTATTATAGAAGTAGGGGAAGTGGCTATATTTACTCATTTACCTGCTCGGTAACAATAGTTCTCCTATATGGATAATAATAGGAGCTACACTTGAGATCTTTAGCCCATAGGCCAAGAAAGATATAATGACTGTTGCTTTAATATGGGGAGATATTTTTTTTAGTTCACTTTCTGTCTGATATTGTACTTTTTAAGCTGAAAGGCAATTTTAAAGTTGTAAAACATTTGTTTGGTTACTGAAACAAAGAAGATTTTTGAGAAGTTCTGCATTGAATTGATCAGCATAGCCCTTAATACTGAGGAATAAGAAGTTACCGGTTTCAAAATAAATAAAATTAATCAGCTATTTATGCCACATTACTGGAAGTTGATACATGTGGAATTTGCATCGTAGGGTTTGGTCAACCACAAATGAATTTCCTTCGGCAATGTTCAAGATCATTTCTACCATTTGTATCATGACAGGAAGATTCTGATCTCCTCTGAGCTACTAACTATCTTATGTCATCTTCACATGCTTATCTCCTTAATCCAGCAAATGGGAACTGTTTCTCTGTTTCATCAAGGGAAATCTGTTTTTGCTAATACGACAAACATAACATAAGTTATGTCATTATTATTAGAAATTCAGTGAATCTGCATGGAAGTTAAATGACTTTGTGTCGCCCTCCACAAAAATACTTCAACTGTACTTTGACCAGGTCATCAAATTTCCAATCCTGTAAATTTCTTCTGTGCATAATGCTCCAGGTTGTGCCATCACCCATCTTTATTTGGGAGACATCGAGTTTGGATCCCTTGTTTTGTGGAAAAGAGCTGAGTAATGATCTATCAGAGATAAGTTTGGGAAAATTGATAGTTGAGAATGGACGTATTGGGGAAATTGATTATAGAGAATGAAAGAATTGGGAAAGTTGTGCCTGTGGAGAAATTGATAGAGCACATGAAAGTGGTTCATTCAGTAGAAAATTTCCTACTTTAACGTTTCTAAAAATAAATAGCAATTTATAGCAAGGATTCAGAGGGAATATTGTGAAGCTTTCAATGGGTGAAGGTTTCACTTCCCAAGTTCCCATTCATAAGAAGGGTAGGTGTTCTTAGTCTCCAACTTGAAAATACGTTCTTGTGTCCATTGCAATCCCTTTGGTGTTGCTTGCTTTCCCTTCTCTCAAGTTTTGTGATGTGTGCGTATGGAGCTTTGTATCTGTTGCCTACTCCATCCACCTTCTGCACTTGCCCAAGTGAACTGCATTTGAGATGATTACCATTTGCAGATGAAATCTACACATTTAATTGCAAAATTTTATTTCAAGCCATGGAAAGTCATTTGCTTGGTCATGGGGTAGCTAGTGAGTTGAGAAAACCATCAGAAATATTTTATGGAGGGTGATTTCATAGTGCATAATATGGAGTATTTAGAAGGAGAAGAATCAGAGGTGTTTTGATGGAAACACAACTCCACTTTATGCTTTAAAGTAGAGATGTTTACTAAACCTTTTTGCATGGTGTAATCTTAGTGATGTCAATAATTCCCTTAAGTTTTTAGATTTTGTCAACTCCCTTGATTTTTAGTTTTAGGAGGCCAAGGCATTTACAGGAGCTTAGTCCTCCTTTTTAACTCAGCTGCATCCTCCAGATGCTTATGATGAATGTTGAATGAAATCTGACAATTACATGATCAATCATCAAACAAACAAATAAAAAGAAAAATCATTTTTTGGGGTCTGAATTTTTCTTCCAAATGGAAAACTGTATAGCAGGATAATTGCTCGAGATATGAATTTGTTTCCTGCTACTGTATCTTGGTTCTTGAAGCATTTTTGTTGGGACTGGAACCTGATATAGTTCTGTGGTTGTATTTTCATTTTGTGAGCTTTCTTCACTCTTCTCTTCTTTTTCTTTGAACAAGCTTTCTCCGCTCTTCTCTTATTGTGAATTTCCTGCATATGACCATTCAAAACTGCTTTCAGTTGTAATATTGACTTCCCTAACTGCTATCTTACAGGGGTTTATAAAGGAGGATTCCAGCAGAGCTTCCTTCACCAACTATCCCGACTTGGCAGGATGGTTGCCACAAACATCATTTTCTTGCACCTCCCTATGTGGGCTACACCTTTAAGAATAACGTTTTGCTTTTGATTTTCTATTAGATTTCTCATATACTTGATGTAGAAATACGGCAGGTGTTAGTGGAGAAGATGGTTGCTAGTTGCTGCACTATTTTTTTTTTCTAGTTCTTCAGACTATTGGTTAATTTGATAAATTACTATGCAAAGAGTGTTTATGGCATACGGGGAATGTATGAATGCCCATTAACAATTCTTGGTTTGACAAAGCCAAATCTGGTCAGGGACCCTTGATGCGAAATTGGCTATAAAAATATGATACAAATACTTAAGAAGTACTACTTGATAGATCATCTGATTGAGTTTTTTTATCCATCAAAAGAGAGAAATTAAAGGATGCAAGAGATACCAATAAATTTAAGAGAAGAAAAACAATGTAGTAAAGTAGTATATTATGTGAAACATTACATTGTTCTGAATTACATTTTTCAGCAAATTGGCATCCATAAAAGGCTGAATTTTACTAGTTACATATACATACATATGTATTTCATATCCTTTAATTGTAGATTCTTGATTTGTCTATCAAACAAGCTTGAGTGTTTGTTTTATCGTCCATTGATAGGCTCAAATTGAGCAAAAGCCCCTGACTTGTCATCAATGGCTTGAACTTCAGTAGGATTTTTATGTTGTTCTGGTGAAGAAATATGTTTGTTATCAGTTGTGACATTAGCATGGGAAACTGTAGAAGGAGAAATTGGTGCAACAATTGCTTTGTTATCGATATCCTCTGTCTTTCCTTGCAACGAGGCTTCTTGCATCTGCAACGCGTACTCCAAATTCCATAAAACATCACCCATAGTAGGTCTGTCAACACCATATTCAGCCAAACACTTCTCTGTTGCTTCCGCGAATTTCTTCATTGATTCTGGATCAATATGTCCTACAAGTGTTGGATCAATAATCTTGTCCAACAACCCTTTCCTTTTCCACTGCATTGCCCATTCTGCCAAATTCACTTGCTCTCTTGGTAATGATGGATTAATAGCAGGACGAGCGCACAAGGCTTCAAGAAGTACAACCCCAAATGAGTAGACATCAGATTTGTCTGTCAGTTGTTGCTTCCTAAAGTATTCAGGATCTAAGTAGCCAAAACTTCCCTTCACAGCAGTGCTCACATGAGTCTGTTCTGTTGTCGGTCCATCTTTTGATAGCCCAAAATCAGCCATCTTCGCAACAAAATTCTCATCAAGCAAAATGTTGGTGGTCTTGACATCTCTATGTATGATCCCAGTAGATGCACCTGTGTGGAGGTAGTGAAGCCCGCGAGCAGCACCAATACAGATATCTAATCGTTGCTTCCAAGATAAAGGCGGCATGTTCTTTCCATAGAGATGATCTCTCAATGGACCATTTTGCATAAACTCATAAACCAATATCATCTCAGCACTTTCATCACAATACCCAATCAACGACACTAAATGTCGATGCCTTAACTTAGATAACATTTGAATTTCAGTCTGGAATTCATTTATACCTTGTTCTGATTGTGGATTTCCTCTTTTGACAGCAACTTTTGTACCATCATCAAGTTCTCCATAATAAACATTTCCAAAGCCACCAACGCCGATTATTTCACTAGGTTCCCAGTTCCTCGTGGCGTCTGACAATTCAGCAAAACTAAAGTACTGACCTAATCCCATGTTTTTTGATGAGAAGAATTGGCTCTTGCTTCGCGAAGATGATGACATAAATGTTGAATCACCAGCATGAACTGGAAGTAACCAAGACGAAAAACTATTCCTCTTTTGCCAATCTTGTGGTCTCTTCTGCCATTTAACCGCCATTGCACCCAACCCCACAAACGCTCCAAACATCATCGCGAATCCAACATAAGCCACTGTTTTACTTGGACCACTTTGTTTTTGTCCATCAACACCATATTCCCCATTTAAGCTACCAACAGAGTTATTCATTCGAAACACCTCAAGGCCATTTAGAATCGCATTTCTAAAACCTTGAGCATCATTCACAGGAGAAACACGTACAACGAGGGGGTTAGACACCATGGAGGAATCCACAACAAAATCCTTGTAAAAAGCCGTAGACAAATGATTTGTCAATGATGACAAATCTAGCCCGGAAATAGCCATCTTGTCATTGATATACACATTGAAATAGAGTTCATTAAGAGCTTTGCTAATAATGTCGCAGAAATGTAAGCGAATCAAGTGAGGATATATAGTATCAATATCCATAGTCCATGATATGTTAAAATTAGTAATTGTAGTTTCTGAATCCGCCATCTTTACAGCAGAACTATACACTGTTGGTGGCGCGATCAATGGAGAACCTCCTGATGATTTCAAATAATTAATAGCAGAGGCTTGTGTTGATACCTCTGCACCTGTAGCATTGTTTCGAAATTGATTATCAGACATCCAATTTCTTCCAAGAGTATCGTTCGTTGAATCCAAAGCAGGACCACCAACATTAAGCCTATACATTGTCTGGAAATTAGTTTTAGAAAGATCAAATCTCTGTGACACGGGGAATAAAACAGGAACAGAATAATCAAGCATTTTAGCAGGTACGGTAACAAACTCAATAGCATTAACGAATGCCACAGATCCTTGAGCTGGCTCGAATTTAATAGCAAAACGCTCTGAGGTAACATTAACAATAAACTCCTTGACAACAGCCTCATCTTTCCCAATTTGCAAATCACGTAGAAGGACTAAACTATCCGTTTTAACAGAAAATTTAACTGTTTTGAGATCATATTCTTCGTATTTAAATGGAAAGAAATGTAGTCTGATCCAATGCAACCCTGAAGTACTGGCATGAAACGTGTAAATAGCTTCAGTTGTGAAGACTTTGGCGTTTACATATAACGTTGAAGGAACGTTGATTTTCTCAGAAGCACAGGCTTGTACATCTTTACCACTATAAGAAAGATATTTTGCGGCATTTTGATCAGGTTGAAAAACTTTATTCCCCGGAAGTGTAATCGAGGAAGTTGCACCACAATCAATGAGAAAATTATCTTCTGGAGTGAATACAGGAAATGATTTTGCAGGTACAGCATCATCTTGAGCAATGACAAATGAATTTGTGATGGAGAAAATGAAACATATCAATAAAATGCCCATATATGGGTAGCGGTAGGGGTAGGGGTAGGGGTAAAGGGTAGGGGTGTTAATTTATGTTTTGTTTTCATTTTTAGACCCTTTGATAATTTTTCCCCAAACCTTAAAAGATAAAAGAAGAAAGAAAAAAAATGAATGTGAGAGCTTTCAATTCTGTGTAGTTTTGGCCAATATTATCGCCATGTTTTTGGGGTGAAAAAAAATATGCCAAGTTTTTTTTTTTGAATTTCTGTTAATGTTGTTGCCTTATTTTGTTACATGTTTTAGTGGTTGAAATGGTTATCTAGCGTCATTTTCTCTCTACTCTTCGTTTTTTTACTTCCCTTTTTTAGAAGTTATAACCTATTATTAGACATTGTTTTGACCAATTTGAGACTTAATATATGATTGATACGTGGAAAAGGGTCAAGAATGTCTTTTAAAGTTGTGTGGTCTCGAACATACTTTTATTATTGATGGATTGGTTCGGATTTGTCCATCAATTATGAAAAATAAAATAATTTTGCCCTTCATCTTAGTTTGGTCTCAAATTACGCTTATTATGAAGGGATTAAGATTAGCTTGTATTTATCCTTCAAAACTAATAAAATTCATGTTTTTCGATTAATCCATTTTATTTTAGGATAAAAAAATAATTTCTATTTCAAAAACAACGAGAGGACGAATAATAAGAAAAAGATAAACGAACATGAAGGTCCTTAAATATGTTGATTGAATTTTTTTTCCTTCATTAAAAGATTTTACAATAGACAAAATTGTCATTTACTATTTTCCTCAAATAATTGTTATCCTAATATTTAGTTCGCAATATTACGAATCTTACTAGATTTTTGACTTCATATACATGTATCTGGTGCGTCCAGATTCATCTATATATATATATATGTAGTCAAAATTAGGTCTGATTTATTCTAAATACATTATTTGACTCTCTCGCTTCCCTCTCTCCTATATCGCTCATCTCTCTCCTTATTTTAGTGTATCTGATAGCAAAAATACATGTATTTGAGTGTATGTACTTGAAAATCTGATGTGAAATTATTAATTAGTGAGACGATATGTAACTATATGGAGAATTAGTAAATATGGTAGGAACCATCTGTTTTTATAGAATAAAACCTATCTGATTATTCGATATAATTATAAGTTTATATAAAGATCTATGGTTTCTTCAGGAAAAAAAAATTAAGAATCGGTTTGGTTCAATCTATTTTCAGAATAGTTTTGACACTCATACACCTTCCTATCGGATAAATATTTGAGTTGCTGACACAAGTAACAAAAAATCTTTTCAACAAAATAGTTATATGTGTATGTAATATATTGATAAAAGGGTCAAAACTATCCTTAAACTATTCGAAATAACTTAAATATACCCTTAAATTATATTTCAACTCAAAAATACCCTTCCCGTCTAACTATTGGGCCCCACCTACCCTTATAGTTAACGGAAGTATCCATGTGTGTGTTAAATGACACATGTGCACACCAAACACACCCCACTGCCACATAGACAAATTAAATCCTTAATTTCACTATTTCCCCCCTCATTTCATCCTTTCCCTTAGAAACAATACTTCCGGTATCGCATTCAACATTCCTCCTTCTGATTCTGATCTCCACATTCCTTAAACAAGTATCTATACAATCTATAAACTGCTAAAAAGATTATCGGTTCCTTCTTTCATATTTTTTCTCGCCAAACCCAGTTTTGTACTATAATTCTAAATCAGTAAAACGTCAATACATTTCAAATTCATGCAAACCATAAATAGTTAGGGCCACCAACTCACCTACCTATCTTCAAATCAACAAAACTCAACGATCAGGCATAGATTATAAGGGGCTTTGATCGCTCACCCACCGAAAAAGAAAAGACATTAATGGAATTGAAGAAGCGCACAAAAGGAAGATTTGATAGAAAAAATGAAATCTAGGGTTAGGATTTCCATTCAAAATTGGGGAAAGTTCAAAAGTTTAGCTAACGTTTAATTATAGATTTTGGGAGTAGTTTTAGAAAACTTATCTATAAATTTTTGTTTGGCCATGATAGGGTTGCATTAGGGATCGGGCTTTAGATGGTTTCATTTTTCAATGGTCATGGATGAACTGACGTGATATATTCGGTGTCATGGTGTAATTATTCGCAGAATATTGAACCAAACAGA
>JAJOOO010001980.1:0-22572 GCA_029582685.1 Solanum piurae
AAAATACCGACCTCATGAGGTCGGTATTTTAATTACATACTATTTAATTTTATCGACATTCGGAAGTCGGTATTATAATTTTACACATAATTGATAAAAAAATTCCGACCTCAGGAGGTCGGAATTTTTCCCAGAAATAAAAACCGACCTCTTGATATCGGTATTAAATACCGACTTCATGAGGTTGGTATTTTTACCAACATACGGAAGTCGGTATTATTTAATTGAGAAAAAATAAAATATTGTTATTTATTTATTTGTTTAATACCGACATCAAGAGGTCGGTTTTCATTTTTCCGGGAAAAATTCCGACCTCCAGAGGTCGGAATTTGGTTTTCCCGCTTTATTTTGCATAAAAACCGACTAGTTGTAAATACCGACCTCCATTTGAGGTCGGAAATTTTTAGGTCGGTATTCACTGTTTTTTTAGTAGTGTTACTTGCTGAGTACCGTGTGGTTTGGTACTGATCACCCCTTGCTACTACATTTTTTTTGTAGGTTACTAGCCCGGACTTTTGTGATATTTTCTCTTCTCCTTGTCTGAGGCTTCTTGTGGAGGTTTGTGAGGTAGCTGCTTTTCATTTCAGCGGACCTTCTTTCTCTTTAATTATGATCTTGTTCTATTCTAGAAACAAGGTCATTTGAGACTTGTATTTTTCTTTTGAATCAATTGTAATACTTTAGAGGCTTGTACACGTGACAACCATATTTTGGGGGTATTTTTGAGTTGATTATAAAATTTCCGCATTTTATTGTAATGGTTGAGTTTTAGGTTGACTTGTCTTGGTAGAATAAGACGAGTGCCATCACGTCCATTTTTGGGTCATGACACTAACTAACACACAAAAAATTGAATAATTCACCTTACTTCTAGAGATATCACTTGATGACTGCTAAAAGAACACTCAGGTGGTATTATCGTAGTAATAGATTCACACATAATTTGATAAGAGTATTATCTATTTGATGTGTCAAATAAATATTGCACTAATTATGCTGGCAATTATAATTTTACCATGCGACAACCAATTAAATAAAATATTATATTATATAGATTTTAATGTAGTTATTTGTTTCTAATAGAATTTCATATACTATAGACTAGCAGTATTTGGAGCGTCATAATTATTTTATTTTTGAATGGTAACATTAAAATCTATATTTATTGGACTTTATGTAACAACTTAGATATCTAAAATCTCAATGCAATAACTAATTGATACTAACTTTCCATAAACTTAACTTGAAGATTGTTTTTTTAAGATTTTAACTACATCTATTTAGGTAAGTCATTAATGAATAGCTTAAAAATTAGATTATGCAATTTATTTATTTTTTCTATATTTTAGTCAGGCTAATTCAACAACTTACCATTTTTTAATTATGTGGTCTTATCAGACATCTATAAATATAAGTCAAACACTCTTTAGAGATAGAAACTCACTCATATATTCTACTCTTTTATATGTTTTGTGTACTATAGTATGTCTAGAAAGAGGGTGTGTTTGACCACTAGCGATCTTGATGAGGGAATTAAGAGAAAAAAAATTCTAGATGAAAAATTAGCATCATTGTGTAAGAAAGCACACGAGCTATCTATTCTATGTGATGTAAAGGTTGGAATAATTTCTTCTATTCTGGAAAACCCCGATGTTTTGCTTGGCCGTCTTTACCAGAGGCTCAGAAGATAGTAAATGATCATATAGCTTTTCCAAAACACAAGGTAACTATGCATAACAACTTTCTTCAACAAATTGTGAAAAAACGGGAAGAAGAAATTAGGGAATTAGAGGAAACTGTTGAGAAGATGGAAATGGAGAACCTCTTCAATGAACTTTTCAAGGGAAACAAACTCTTAAATGAAGTAAATGTTGGAGAAACAAAGGGTTTGTTAAAGTTAATTGCTGTTAAGAGGGTTCAACTTGAACAAAGGAAGATACAAGTTAATGAAGTTGATGCTAATAACAATGTTGGAGATGAAAATGTTGGACAACTATCCTTAGAATGTTGATTGTGCATTTAATGCCTTTTATTTTTCTCAGAGTAAAATTTCATAATCCAAATCGTTGTTATAATAACAACAGAAGTAGTATTATTTTTATTGTAAAATACATCGGTATTTATCTATCTGGTATTGTGTAGAAAAAAATTAAAGTTTAGTCAGAATATTAATATTAATATAAAAGTCGTTCTAATACTTGTTACTTTTATGGAAAAGTAGTTTTTTTCTATCTTGACTATTTCACCATCAACTAAGAATAAAAAAAAAAAATTAAATATATTTTTATTCCTACCCCAAAACCAGTCCACCACCCCCCCCCCTCAAACAAAAAAATAAAAATAATAAGAATTATTTTTTAAAATGTTTCAAATTTTAAGCTTTTTTACCTCACCCAACCCCCCTACTCCCCCTCCCCCCAAAAAAAAATTGCTTTTGAAAAAAAATCAAATTTAATTTTTTTAAATTTTTTATGCCACTACCCCGCCACCCCTACCAAAATTTTTTTAAAAGACATTATTTTTTTAAAAAAAATCATTTTTTACGCCACCCTACACCCTACCCCCTACCCCCTCCCCTGCGCCACCCTCACCCAAGCCATCCCTGTCAATTTTTTAAAAAAAAAACTGTTTTTTGAAATATATTTCAAATTTTAATTTTTTTCATTTTTACACCACCCCTACCCTGGCCATTCCCATCAAAAAAAAATATTTGGGAAATATTTTAAATTAAAAATAATAATCATATTTTACGTCATCCCTACCCTTACCCCCACCCACCCAGGCCATTCCCATAAAAAAAATTAAGAAAAAATTATTTTTTGAAAATATATCAAATGCTACCTCCATCCCTATAAAGAGTATTTTTTTTAGTCCCAAGCCAACAAAAAATAAAAGATCATTCACCAACCAAACATTAAAACATATTTTCTGGAAAATATTTTCTACTCTCCAACCAAACATAAGAAAATAAGTAAGAAATGCACTTATTTTCCAAGAAAATATTTTTCATGAAAAACATTTTCCTTCCTACCAAACACTCCCTTAAGTGTTCAACTTTCTTTTTTGTGATTTTCTGTTCTAAACTGCACCTTAATTAGTCCCTTGGGACCCGTGCCCCATATCCCCTCTAGTCCTAAAACACTTGAATAAACCTATGGGAAGTCTAGATTAGGAAAAAAAGATTGTAATACTCAACAAAACCAAATGGGTTGTTATAAGGGTAATGTTTTTGCCCTTGAATTTTCTGTTGGAAATTTCTTACGACGAGCCAAATTCTGATGGGTCATCCATCGGAAATTATCTTTTTTCTTGATAGTTCACCAGCATTCCTATTTCTAAGACATAAAATAGGAGGGAAATTTAATCCTAAGTTATACAATATTATTATGATGAATAGAAATGTACCAACCAAAAATTAAGCCACCAGTAATTGTTACAGCCATGTGACATAGGCATTAACAGGATAATGTCAACCTTAAAGAGTTAAAGCTATAGGTTAACCTTATACCTCAACTTGGCTCATATTCTATAATTATATTAGTGAATACAGTAATATATATATATATATATATATATAGAAGTCAATAAGAAAAACTGAGTATAATTGAGGACTCATAAAACTCATGGGACCGCCTCTAGGTATCACTACAATAAAAACAACTTTTAGCGGCAATAAATAGACACATTAATAAAGAGTGCTAAAGTATTTACCGGTATTAGTTAAGTGTCGTTAGATCCAATGTGCTAAAGGCTTTAGGGACATACAAAGAGTGTTAATTGCCGCTAAAAATACATATTTAACTATAATTGAGCTATTTTCGTTAATTAATTGTTCTTAAATATCATGTAGGGTATAGAGATAAGATTTAACAATGATTGGCCTATTGTGATGAGTATATAAAATAGTATGCTCCTTTGAGTATAGGGAGAAAGTATATTATACCTACAATTAATTATGAAACCAACCAACATAAATAATAAAAAAGGAAAAAGAGAAAACACAAACACATATAAACACACATGACATGGTTGTGTCTAGGTCCGAATTAAAGATTGACACTTGCCACCCAAAAGCATTGAGGTGCATATTCTTTTCTTTTCTTCTATATATATAAGTGTAGTGTGGGTATTTCTTAGAGCTAAAGCTGAAAGTAGAAGTTAATTCCCTAGCTCTTTCAATTCACAAAATATTCCGTCTCCTTTCCTACTTTAGAAACATTTTCAATTATATATTTGTCTATATTTTATTTATCTGTCAATGGAGACTGAAGGAGGGAACTGTAGCAACAGCATAAAACAAAATGAATCGGTATTGAGGGAAGATCCGAAATCAGCCTACCTATTGATATTTCTTCAAAAGTATTACCGATCCGGTTTTCTCAAAAAGGTATTACACTAATTTTTTTTTTGTTTTTAGATTAAAATAGTATTCCATCAAAATATTCTGTTAATTGAAGAAATGAATGATGAATAATTTTGTAGGTGATAGCAGAAATAATAGCGACGTACCTATTAGTGTTTGTGACATGTGGTGCATCAGCTCTTAGTGGGAGCGATGAACACAAAGTGTCAAAGCTTGGGGCGTCCCTAGCTGGTGGACTCATTGTAACTGTCATGATATATGCTGTTGGACATATATCTGGTGCCCATATGAACCCTGCTGTTACCTTTGCTTTTGCCGCCGTTAGACATTTCCCATGGACACAGGTACGCATGCCCATACGAAAATATGTTTATATATATCCACCTGACATTTTATTTTATATTTTTTAAAAAAGGCTCTTATTTACCCCTTATATTCTAAAGAAGAAAATATATTTATCCTTACCATTTAACTTTAGACATATATTTGCTTTTGGGCTGATAAACCTTATTACCGCACTTTTATCATTTATGTGGCGCATACATCGCCATAATTAAAAAAAATACTCTATTTAATATTCTACTCAAACTAATCATTAAAATCCGACCCACCTAAGTATAAAAACCCATTAAATCTAACACTTGTATCCTTCACCTTGTAATTGGGTTCGAAAGTAATCAGGGGATCATGTGGAAGCATACAATTGCAAATTATGTTGGTGATAAATTAGATGACAAAGGAAAACTATATATTATGGATGCTCTTGTTCTGGTATGAACCCTAACACACCTCGCAACCGTTACAAACATGATACAAAGAGAGAACATTTACAGGAAGGCTAATCATGTGGTAAAGGAAAAATTAGAGAACAGAAAAAGGACGAAGTTCTATTTTACACGTTTACTAACCACCCATATAGCAATCATCCAAATAAAAAAAAAACTACTGCTAGTAAACATGCAAACTCAGAAAATGCAAACTCTCCTTATTCTTCTTTTTCTATTTTCCAAAGATTTTGTCCGAACTGAAAAAGTATGATGTCAAACTATAGTCAATAAATCTAAATAAGATATAATAAAGATTATATAGTTTAAACTTAATTATTCTACCAAAACTTTTTATTTTATTTCACTAAAAATAAAAGAACTCTAACCAATATTTTTTAAATAGATTAGTCCCGAAAAGGAAAAAAAATAGTTCAATTAAATTGTGATTGCTTCAAAATACGAAATAAAAAATTTACATCATTGCAATTCCATTATTTTGATTAATTGCATGTGACGAAAAATAAGATGAGATTAAAATTATACTGTCAATTTATTTTTAGAAATCCACATTCGAAATAAATATTCATGGTATCTAAAGATGAAATACAAAGATGGTACTTCATTATTTTTAACAAAAGGTAATTTATTTTTGGCTAAAATGATAGTGTTAGAATCGAACAATTCTCTCTTTCAAATTGGTCTGAAAAAATGTACATTTTTTGAATAAATTGTTAGGAGCTGATTTTTAGTTTTTTTTTTCCATTCCCACATACCTAAAAGAGAGCGTATTCATTCTCATTGTCACATTAACGTGTAAGGGTAAAAATTGTCGAATAACCAAATTTCAAAATGTAATTAAAACTATTACTACTAGTAATATTTTAAGAAGACTTGAATAAAACACATCAATTTTAGGATTGTCTGTAGACCAAACAAAACACATCAAATTGGTGCTCGGAGGAAAGCAAATAACACTATTAGAGAAATTTTGAGAAATGTGCGCATAAAATACCTAAATTTTTTATCTAGACACATTTATTCAAGTACATCACAATTTGGACATAAATTCAACCTGCATGACAACACTTTTCTCTTTTCTTAAACATAGTACTTCTACTAGTATATTTTTATATTTAAAAATATTTTTACTATGAACTTTCTAGTCATAGTTATATAACCACAAATATCGTGACATTGATATTGTTCAAACATATAAGCTGAAAAGTTTTCAATTTTATGCTAAATAAAATAACACTAGATGAAAAGGCACATAGGAAAAAATAAAAGGGACAGAAATCATTAATATGGCTAAAATGGCTTGTTGAATTTATAAGTCTTGTTCTTGCTTCTCTTAACTTAAAAGACAAATTCAAGATTGAAATTTAATTGTGTTTCCGAAAACAAGGTACAAATTGTGTAGTAGTTAAGTATGTATTATCTCTAAATATAATAGAGGAATAAAAGATGTGCGGCATGAAATTAGCAACAGTGGGCTATAGTTTGTCCAGCAGATAAGCTGATACACATGCACCTGCTGATTTTGATAGGCACGTGACAATTATGAAAGTCATAATTCTTTCTATAAGAATAAAGAATAATAATAATAATTTCTCAGGCAACAATTATATCTCCCATAATTAATGTCATAAATTCAGTCAATTGCGGGTTGTTGCTCCGTCATATTCACTATATATATACATACTACTAGTTGCAAAAACCAATTCATTCAATTTTTGTTCCGTCGTATTAAGTAGTATATATATACTACTAGTGGTAAAAACTAATTCATGCAATTGCTGGTTGTTGGTCCATCATATTCTAAATATCAAACTAAACTATTTGTGATTGATTTTTAAATCTATAAATCAAATCAAATTAATAAAATTTGGATTTTTCAATCTTGAATATTTTTTATACAAACATATAACTAACTTGTGTTTCAAATATTTCTTTAGTTCCACTGAAATACTGAAATATAACTATCTAAGGTGTTTCTTAAGAAAATAACACAATATGAGATGAGTAATGACACTAAAATATTCAACAAAAAGTAATAATGAGGTCACATAAAATAAATATTACAAATTAATATGTCATAATGAAATTAAAGTAATTCAAAAGTACTAAATAATCATGCTATAAGTCTGACAAGTATTAATTACATGACTAAATAATAAAGAAAAGTTAAAATTAGATTATGTATTTTAACCGACTAAACTAATGTAAACTAAAGAACAAATATTCGACATTATTGTCATTCTTAGTGTTCAGTTGATTTTTTTTTTTTAATAATAGTATTGATTTGATTTTGATTTGAGCTCCATTAGAGTTACTAACATTTATGAACTATAACATTTATTGGACCATCCAAAATTCTAAGTTTCAAACTTAAAATAATATGTTTAAAGATAAAAACTATGAAAAAGTATAAGAAATATTTAGAAATTATATCAAAGAAATTTAATATGTATGAAATAAACCATAACCTACCTCTACCGAAGAGTCGATGTCAAGTATAATTATTTGGTGTAAATAGGTACATTTTTCAGTTCAATTTGAAAGAAAAATTCACAATATCACTCAATGACTGTAAATCACTATTAAGAGTCTATCTATCACATAGAATAAATCATATCCTACCTCCACCGAAGAGTCGATGTCAAGTAAGTTAATTCACCTATGTTTTTCCTTTCTTCAATGCCTCAGATGATTTTCAATCTATCAAGTATGCAAAATTTATAAGTAAACGAGTTTATAGAGACTCATATTACTATATGTCTAGCCTAGACCCAATAACTCACCCAAATCTATAATCAATTTCCTAATGTTCAAGCCTAAGGATAAGTCACAATACCTCCAATCAACATAACTTTAATGGAATTCACATAATACAATATACCTAATATTTAATTACATATCTCAATATACCATAATTTACTTTATAACATGATAATTAAAAAAGAATACTAATAAAAAAATAAAAGCCAACTGGTTACGAACCATTGGCGAACCATGTTAACTTTTAACATTGCACCATAACCAACAGCCTACCCAACACCTTAATTTAATGTTTAATTCTCATTCTTCTTTAACCCATCATCATCACCCAATTACTAACTTCCACGCCTAACACCACAACCTTATCACTTTCCTATGACCCTTTCAGCTTCCACCTTCAACAATATATAAAATAATGTATACTACCTATTTAACAATTCCAACATACGAAAGTAAATGAATTCGTGAAATATCTACCTGATGCACAATCGTTTCAATTTGGTTTTCGTTCCACGCCGCTTTCTGTTCTTCTCCTCTACCCCTCTTTTCTTTTCTAAATAAAATAATTATATATTAAAATTGCTAAATTTTATTATTTTATTTTAATAAACATATGCCAAGTGATATAAGTTATTACATAAAGAAAAAATTACTTAGATAAATATCGTTTAATAAATAATTACTAATTTTAGCGATACTTTTTATTTATTACTATTTATAGCAATACTATGTTAAATCTGCAATATGTATTAAAAATGAATTATATATGTATTATAACTATTTTTTTAAATATATTATGCTTGTTTGGTAAGAAATTGACACATTATATTATAAATGTATTAAAATGTGTGATAAATGTATTATCCATCAATAAAACTTGTATTATATGTGAATAATAAAGTTTTCTTTGTAATATGTATTAAAACTGTATTAAAACTAAATCAAAAGTAATCAAGTGAAAAAAAAAATGTTATTACTATAAATGGTAAATATTTTTTTAATATAGTATATTTATGTAAGTTTCCCAATAATAAATTATCAACTTAGCCCATTAATCACTAATTAAATCAATTATTTAAAATTACCCCATTAATTATATAACTATAATTAACTAATAGTCCGAAATAATCATTTAAAATTTACGGAAAGAGTCAAAATAGTTCTAGTACTCAAAATGACCTAACGGGTTGTTACAAAAAATATAATAAATATAATTATAATAATAAAAGAATTTGAAAAGTTGATATAATGATATTGAAAGTATTGTGTTGAATTTGATAAGCTGATACTATGATTTTGAAAAGATGTTAGACTTGTTGTTGTGCTTGAAATTTGAAAAAGATCATGTACCAGAAAGTAAATTTTATATAAATATAAAATAATAGATTGTGCATAATCTAGGAATAAGTTTGACCATTGAGAGGCTTCCGAATATTTAATAATAAGAGAATAAAAATAATGAAAGGGAAATGAATGAAGTATATATAAGGATAATAATGTCATGTTATTCGTCAGGATATAAACGAGACAACATAATAGGTAGCAACATAAGAAATGATATACTACAATTAGTTAAATATGTAGTATTCTATTTTCAATTGTTTCGATCATTCCTATAATAAATAAGATAAAAAAAAGTTATTATATTTTCCACTAAATATTTCTTTTAAAAAATTTAACATATGAAATATAGCTTTAAGAAAAAGTGGGGCTCCAAATTTAAGACCCCAAATATTATCTTAATGGCTTTATAATCGAGTCATCCTTGATTAGATATTTTTAAAATTGAACCTACCTTATATTGGGAAGAATAACAAAACAAATCATGGCACATACAACTAGATTAATGTAACGCTTTAAGTCATAAGCATCCACTTAAAAAAATTCATAAAATTTATTTATTTATTTGAACTAAATTGTGTTTCTATTAGATAGGCACTTAAATTGTAGAAAACTTATAGATATTAGACATTTTGTAATGACATAGCAAAATGTGTAAAATAGATTCAAAATATTATTTGTCACGATCCAAAACTAGTCATGAGTGGTACCCACACTTAACCTCCTAGGTGGGTGAACCAACAAATTCAACCTCAACTTACGAAATACAAGCATAAAATGGAAGCTCAAATCTTATTATATATCGTTTCCCAAAACCTGAAAGTCATCACATTAAGGACATCTAATCTCCAAATACTAAGTCTAAGAGTATCAAAGACACCAAAATAAATAAACAAAATAGTTTATGTTCGAAAACTAAGGACATCATGCCATAACCGAGAGAATCGAACACAATCTAAAATGAATAGCTCACTCTGGAACCTGATGTGCTGGAGACTGACTAGAGCTGAGGGCGAGTCGAAGTCGCTAGTACACTCGCTGCACTTCACAAAAGGATAATGAAGAAAATACAAGTAGGGGGTCAGTACATGGCCACATGTACTGAGTAGGTATCATCGGCCGACTCAAAATAAAATGAAATCAATATGCATAAAGTAATAACATGAAGTCAACTATAGCACTTAGCAGGTGACAAGCAACAACCAACATGAATAAGTGACAACAACACTGAAACAAGTACAAATCTGTCCACAATATCGAGAACACACACGAGGACTCATGCCTCCACACAACTCTCTTTTGGAAATCAGGTTCTTTGAGATTGAGTACATTGAGTTGCTTTAATATATTTTCCTTTAATGTTACCATGTCGGAACGTAAGACCCGATCCATATCGTGTCGGAACGTGACACCCGATTCAAATACATCGTGCCGGCTCGTGGCATCCAATCCAAATATATCGTGTTGGCTCGTGGCATCCGATCAAATAATATTGTTAATTCATCATTATGTATCATCTCTTTCAACTTTCTTAACAATATTTTATTAAACCTTCTTTATTCAAGGCATCACTTTAATAGAACAAGTTCAATATTATAGATTTCATGGTCTTGGGATTACAGACCAATCACGACAACACCTTAATTATCCAAACATAAACAAGCAAGTACATAAAAAAAATTCACAATATGACTCAATGACTATCAATCACTATTAAGAGTCTATCTATCACATAAAATAAACCATAACCTACCTCCACCGAAGAACCGAAGTCAAGCAAGTTATAGCTCCCCAATGCTTTTCCTTTCCTCAATGCCTCAGAATGTTTCCAATCTATCAAGTATGCATAATTCATAAGTAAACAAGTCTATAGACACCCATATCACTATAATCACTTTTCTAAATTTTGATGTCAACTAATATGTCCACTCTCGTATTTCTCAAATTATAAGCCTAGGGTTAAATTATGTTAATTTCTCGAATCACTATAACTTTAATGGAACTCATATAATATTTTCTTACCACTACTTCAACTACTGCACATCAAATGTCATCACCGCTGCCACCACCCTTGTTTCTCCAGCCATTCACCACCTCGTTTGCCTCCAAATCTAATATACCTTCCAACCCATCAAACTCCTCCTCGGAAGATTCGTTCGCGCTCCAGGTCCTGTTGGAGTCTTGGCCCGTGACTCACATTTCAAATTTTAAATCTTCGCTCCAAAATATGATTAATACGCTGAAAAATGAAAATATTATTCTTCCTCCTTAGCTTTTAAAATCAAAACTTTACAATAACTTATTTGCCCCAAAAAAAAATAGAGCGACACATTTTTTATACTTTTGACATCAAAGTATCTAACATATACAAATTTCAAAGAGGAATAAATTCTACTTCAACTATCAAAATGAATTTTCTGGATAATTTTAAGGGTTGTTTCTGACTTATGCCTGAATGTCAATTTTTACTACATATATTCTCTCGGTCCATTTTTATTTGTCATGTTGCGCTTTTTGAAAGTCAATTTGACTAATTTTCAAAGTTACATTAAATTATATTAATTTGATATTTTAAATAAAAAATTAGATACTCAAAAACTACACGAAAAGTACTATAAATTATAATTTTTCGCTTATCAATATGATGAAAAAATATATCTAAAATGTTAGTCAAATTTTTTATAGTTTGACTTTATAAGAGAAAACTATGACAATTAAAAGTGAACGGAGATAGTAACAATTATTCCCATATAGGTTTTGTTCATGACGTAATCTCTTTCTCCCTTCCATAAAAAGGTGTGGGCTTTTCAATTTTCTTTTCCCCGTCACATCAAAAATTCAAATTTCATTTCTTTTCCATTGCTTTTTGAAACCAAACAACATAATTTTTCATCCAAAGTAATACTCCCTCCGTCCCATTTTATGTGGCAACATTTTCTTTTTGGTCAGTCCCAAAAAGAATGTCACATTTCCTTATTTGGTAAGTATTTAAAGGTATAATTCCTCTTTTACCCTTGTTGGTCCCACTTAATCTTGAAAAGAGTACTCCAATACATTTATTAAGAGATAGAAAAATAAATCTATTTTTTTGAAGGGCAATTTGGTAAACATTTCAAAGTCTTTATCTATTTATTAAACTCCGTGCCCGGTCAAATGTTGCCACATAAAATGGGACGGAGGGAGTATTTTCTTTATCCTAATTTATGTGGTACAATAAATTTTTTATTGTAAATTCAAATATATAAGCTTTGGTTAAGTTTTTTGAAAATTATATAGAAATTACTATAAGTTATAATAATTGACAATAATTAAAATATTTTAAAAAATAAATTAATTCGTTCTCATAATTGCAATTGTGTTACATTATTTGAAACGGAAAGCACTACTAATTAATAATTGAAAGGGAAATATGATAACTCCATTAACAGAGTTTGTGAATCATCTGAATTAAGTAAAAGAAAAGGAGAGAACTGCAGAGAACTCTACAGAGTAAAAACAGTTACATTGATAACCAACTAATTATACATGACAACTAGATACTGTATTTTTAGACCATACAGTGTATTATGTTTTATTCCTAACTAACTCTAACTGATTTTACTGACTTATCTTACCATGGTAGCTTGTTAATCTTTCAGTCTGCCCCTCAAGTTGATGGTTGCCCTGACCATGTATAAGATATTCATGTGCTTTTTTTCAGCCACACCATTTTGTTGTGGTGTATATACACATGTACTTTGATGAAATATGTCAAAACTAAACATAGATTGATAAGCAGTGCTAAAAAGTGAATCACTACCGTTAATTTGCATTTCAATTCTCAATATAATGGTTTTCTAGAATTACAACACAAAGAAAGAGGTAACAGGTAGATAATTTGGAATGTTGTTTGTAAAGGTGCCAGTTTATGCAGTAGCACAAGTTACAGGAGCAATATCTGCTGCATTCACGTTGCGTGTATTACTTCATCCAGTAATTAAAAATGTGGGAACTACAACTCCCTCAGGCTCAGACGTTCAAGCTTTAATCATGGAAATTGTCGTCACATTCTCTATGATGTTCATCACCTCTGCAGTTGCCACTGATACCAAAGCTGTAACTATTTTCTCTTTCTTATAACTAATTCACTTTTTTTGGACTAATTTTTAAGTAACTTTTTATGATTATATAACCTTTTACTCGGCTGACATGCACTTCCACACTCAAATCACTTTTTTGAATGTTTAAATATTGTTATTTATAACATGTTTTATATAGTTTTTAAATATGTTAATTTTATTTTAAAAAATATTAAATTTTGTAATTAAATTTATAGTCAAAATTTAAAAAAAATTATTCTCAAAAATTAAGAAATTTTAGACACTATTAATAGCTTATGAAAATACTTTTGTTTTTATCAACTTTTTATGAATCTTTAAAATAGAGAAAATGATAAAAAAAAATGTGATTATACAAAATTGAACAAAAAATATACTTCGATAATAGTTTATTCTAAGAAATAGCCCTATTATTACTTAATAGATTAAAAATATCCTTTTTCTAATTTTATTTTTTAAAAATACATTTTCTTGACAAAAAA
The DNA here is from genome assembly GCA_029582685.1 of Solanum piurae. Taxonomy (NCBI): domain Eukaryota; kingdom Viridiplantae; phylum Streptophyta; class Magnoliopsida; order Solanales; family Solanaceae; genus Solanum; species Solanum piurae. The sequence goes on from JAJOOO010001980.1 coordinate 13,829, forward strand.
TATTTTCTTTTTGTTGAACATGTGTTTAATAGATTGGTGAGCTGGCGGGAATTGCAGTTGGTTCGGCCGTATGTATTACTTCTATCTTGGCGGGGTAAGTCGGTACTGGTCTCAAGTCTTGATTATAAAAATACGAGCACCAAACAAATAAATGCATAATTTGAAAAAAAATAATCTTTTATAAAAATTTCAAAGTTATTTGAATCAATTTTTATTTTTATATATTTAGTATGATTTAAGTTGTAATAATTGATTATCAATCATTTTACAAAGCTTAGCAATTAATATTGAGCCATTAATATTTACTTAAGAAATTAATTACTTATAATTACTTTATAAACGGACATGATCGTGTAAGATTAATGGTAGAACTTAACCTTTTAATACAATGTTTTTTTTCATTAATCAAGAGCCTTAAAGAAACATAAATATTGTTTTCTTTATCCCAATTTTTGTTATTTAAGAAAGAATCACACTTTTACTTTTAAAAATAGATTAACTTTGATTATTTTTTTCGGAACTAAAATTTTGAAAAATATATTTAATCTCTTATGAAATAATTTATAAACAACACAAACATTTATGAAATTAAACTACAAATTTCAAAACATTTTTTAAAATTTGTTTTTGTGCTCGATTGAAAAGCCTTCATAAAATTGGATAAATGGAGTATGAGAAATCAGTTTCGGTTACATAAATGTTTATATTGAATTTGTTGTAGGCCAGTGTCAGGAGGATCAATGAACCCAGCTAGAACCATTGGACCAGCAATGGCTAGCAATGATTACAGAGCAATATGGGTGTATATCATTGGTCCCGTTTGTGGAACATTACTTGGGGCATGGTCCTATAATTTCATCAAGGTTAATGATAAACCAGTACAAGCAATAGCACCCGGACACTCCTCCTCATTTAAACTTAGAAGAATGAAGAGCAATCACGATGAAGAACAATGTGTAAACAAAGACCCTCTAAATGATTGAACTTCTTCCAATCCCATTTCACCCGTCTGTCTCAAAAACAAGTTTGGTTTCTAATTTATTTTCTCATGTTTGATTAGTGACTCAAAAATATTTTCTATTGTTTGGATGGTGAATGAGAAATATTTTCCAGAAAACAACTTTTATTTTTAGGTAAAGAATTTAAAATACTTTTTAGAAAAATAGTTTCTGACTAAAAACAAATCCTGATAACCGATTCGGGATCTGATCCAACATTTGAACTAGGACATAACCCCGTCGATCGATTTAGGACCCTCCATAGATACCCAATTACCCAAAACCTAACCTCAACTCCCGATTCGGGACACGACATTCAAACTAGAACTCATCCGCGACATCCGAACTTGGACACAAGACCAAAGATTGATTTAGAATCTGACCCTGACACCTGATTTGGGATCTAACCCCAATTCTCGATCGAGACCTGACATTTGATGTAGACCCAACCCTGATCCAAACACTGACACCTGATCCAATGACTGATTCGGGTCCCGATTACGACACCGAACCCGATACTCGATGCCAACTCAAGACCCAAAGCTAGCTCAAGATCCGATGCTGACTCGGAACCCGACACCCAAAAAGTCCTGACACCTGAATTAATACCCTACTTTTGAACCAAAACCCAATTTAGAGTCAATTCCCTGAATGGTCATCCAAGTTTAGGCATTTATGTTTCATTTAGGACCAAAATATCACTCAACTATCATTATTTTCCTCCAAATATACTTACCACTTCAAAAGTTTCACTCTCTCCTAGTTGGAATGCCATGCCATTGGAGTTTTTTTTTTTTTAAGAATAGACTTATTTAATTCATCAAACTCATTTAACTAAAATAATGATCTTATTATTTTCTAAAAAGTATATATTAGTTTATTAAGAAGAAATTTTCATGCTTAAGAATCTTTTATCATAATTAATTTTTATTTTTTTATGCTATGAAGAATAGTTTTTTTTAAAATTCACTATAATGTCATTAATTTTGAATACTTATAAACACATATATTCAAAATATATTGATATATAAATCACTCATGAATGCCAACTTACATCAATTAATCATATATTATATCATGAATCAATAATATTAACGGTCAATTAACTATTAAAAAAATAATTAATTGGGTACTTTGAAATCCATACTTACAATATCTTTTTTTGAAAAGAAAATAGAAAGTGAATAATATTTATATTAGAAAATAAAATTTTGATCTTTATTTATCAATATATTAATCTAACTAGATCGGCCATGGCCCATGCTGAGCACAGGCCCGACATACTTGATTCTGATGTTATTTTTTAAATATAATTTTGAAAGATTTCAATGTTCATAAACCCTTACTCTATGTTTAATCACTTAGTAAGCTTAGATAAACGATAGTGAAAGTTGTGACTGAACTAATGTATTAAGAATAAAATTCTATCAGATTAATAAGAAACAACACTGTAAAGATACAAGTAGAAAAAGCACAACTCTACTACATTGCTTTGAATTATTCTCTCAGTCATATCCACTGCTAGAGTAAATGTCTTCCCTTCTTAGCTAATTTTCATTGCTAACTGCGAATACTTTGTTGCCACTTTTCTTGCATATAGTTGGTTGTCTTGCTCCAACCAAGAGATAACCATATTAGAATTGTCTGGTCCTACATAAATTTGGAAAGAATAAATACGTAAAAAATGTTATATATACATCATTCAAGGGAAGTAATCTGTATTGAACACCAGATATGTTAGAAAGCAATTTTTTCTTTTCATACTGGCCTAGATTTAGAGTATGTCTTGCTATTTTTTTTAATTAAGCTCTTGATTTTTCATAATATATGTTTCGACCTAAACTTCTTACAACTAAATAAGTACTGGCACTTCAAAAATACCCGATAAAGGAAAGTCAGCAGCAGAGGAAAATATGTAGCTGCCAAATATACTAAACTTCGGGTGGTATCCTTCATCATTTTATTAAACATGAAATATATGATCTTCTCTAGTACCTTGAATGAAAAAAAAACGATTATGTCAATTAAAATATCACTCATTTTGATTCAACATTTATTAGCTCAACATATAGCAGAGTAGTGGTAGTTAATTGAGAAAAAAATAAAAATGATAGATAATGGCTCATGCAAAGTACTATCACAAATATCAATTTCAATCACATAAGAGAAATGAAAGGAGCTTTAGTGGCAATAGAAATCAAAGAAATAGAATTGTGTACTCAAAAACCAAATAAAGAAAGAACAAAAAAGAGGAAGGAAGCATGTAGAAAATAAAATATTTCCTGTCAGAAGTTCTAAACAACAGATCAAATGGTGCATAACCAAATAATAGCCATGATTTAAGCAAATTCCCCGGAAAAGCCTATAGTGAGTAATTGCAGCAAACAAAAAAAGAGAAAAAAGATGAATGACAAATTAAAATGGACCAAGAATTTAGTTCAAGAGTAGAAGAGGAGCCCAATGTGGAAGAGGTTGCTAATGACGATTATGAAAATACAAATCTATATAGTCCTTCTATGTCAGTTGTTGTGTCAATGCCATCTTCTTTTGAAGTTCAAGTTAATAAACTGTTGACACCCAATTTTGACCCTCCACAATATAAATTAATAATTTCGAGCTTCTCCAATTTCAAACGATTTAAAATAATTAATTTTATAAAATTTCCAAAAAAATAATAATAATATAGTTTGCAAGATTTTTAAATAGTTTTGTCACTTTTCATAATTTTTAGATAATATATATGTTTTACATAATTATGTATATAATTGGTATATTTTATGATTATTCGAAAATCGTCTCAAAAAAAAAAAGAAATTTTTTTTTTGTATTTTTAATATTAGGAATGGTTATAATTTTGAATTAATGAGTTTTATGAAATTCAAAATACTTTCAAGTTATTTTTTAAAGTAATTTTATCATTTTTTAATAATAAATATGTATATTTTTTCAATCACGTTATTTTATATATATTCAAAAATCATCATAAAAAGATTTTACCTCCTAGTTAAATATCTTATTAATTTGGTTTAGTCTAAGTTATAGTTATAATTTTGAGTTAATTAGTTTGTAATTAAATTAATTATTTTACAATCGAAATAATTATTTTATGTCATTGAGACTAAGAAGCTCGTAAATTAATTGTATTGATTCATCATATTTCAATTCTAGCCGAATTCGGTAAATCAACTCAATTTGGCTATTTTCTTGATTCATTTGGCTATATTAAAGGACTAAAATTTGGGCCTTCATAAAATATGTTTCAGCAGCCCATTATCCTCCATTTCCAATTCCCCCAGCCCACAAAAATCCATCAGCATACATAAATCCAATACAAGGAACCCATTCCAGAAACCCACCAAACAATACAATATACATACAGCAGTCCCTTATACAGCAAACAGTAGCCGAATGCCCCACCCCTGCGTTTTTCTCTTCTTCTCCATGTGAACCAGACAACAGCAGGACGTGTTTTCTTCTCCCTCACGCGTCAACAAACATCAGCTCCTACACCCTACTCTGCAACAACCGCCCATTTTGATATTTTCCATCCGAATTTTAGGGGGATTTTGGTTGAATTTCCATACAACAACAGCTTTTCCTTATCCTTGGGGGAAAATTTGAATTGATTTGGTTGGGGAATTCCGATTTTGCCCCAAGTTTCTATCCGTTTTCTTCCCCAAATCTGCCTTAATTTCCTGGCTATATATACTCTCTTATTATTCACTGCAAGGAGGGGGAGAGAAATAGATAAAGGAAAAAAAAAGATTGGATTTTGAAGTCATATACGAAAATAGCTTACAAAAAGTCACTTGGTTTCGGTTTTATTTGTTTTCTTTTGTTTGCTCGGGCGGAACTAGTGTGGTGAAAGAATCGTTGTCTCGTCGTCTCAGTTTGCTGCCTCAAAGAAGGTAACTTCGCCTTCTCTTACGTCTTGTTTTCGATACGGTGTGTTATGTGTTCGATACTTGGTTCCTTCGCTTTAAGTCTTTGCTTTAGTACCGTCTTCCTGTGAATTGTTTAGCAGTAAGCATAGCATGATTCAAGCATCGATAAAGTCACGTTAGTATTATATGTTGGTCGAGATATTCATTAGCTTGACTTTGTATATATGAAGCTAGTTGATTCGCTATTTGGTGTTGCTCGAAATGGCTTAAAACTCATTTGGTCTCAACTATGAGTGTATCGGTTGGGTTGTTTTGGATCATTCATTGTTCGGTTTTAGCTTATATTAGTGTGATGAGAATGTGACCATATTCTTGGCCGTTTGCCTTGGTGTTTTTTCTATTGTGAAGGTTTTCTCGTTAATACTAGTTTGAATTCGCATAGTAGATATATCTAGCCTCTGTTTTCGATTAGCTTGGGTGGTATATGTCTCTTTGGATTTCAACTCATGGCGGGATGCTTGTAACTCTACCACTGTAATGCGACGATTTAACTAAGGTCACTCTTATTTTTCAGAGAATGGTCCTCACCATCTTTGTCTAAAAATCTGAAAATATCCATTCCGAGTTTTTAGCTTGTTGTTTGCCTTAGTTTTACTTGAGTGTTAATGTTGAACAGTGCTATGGATATTGTTATACATTCGGCCATTATTCAACATGTTTGCTTGTATTGCTCATTTTAGTTATTTGTTTGTAGTTACTTTCTTCCTTTGCTTATAATAGGTTAGTTGGCTACTGCTTCAAATTTTTGTTCCTTTGGTATAACAGAGCTGGTAGTTCTAAAAGTTCCCATGGATATGTCTAGTGTGGTTTATTAGATTAGGTGATTTTAGTCAAATGTGCAACATGTTTCCTTATGCATTTTTGGGTTGTGTTAGTTATTGCTCATAGGTTTTATTTTTACGTATGTACACAAGCATATGCCCCCCCCCCTTTGAATTTTCTTGTGTATGACTTCTCATTAGTTTACTATTAGTTTTGTAAGCCTCCTATCTTGTATTTAAATTTATGACGTTTGGGTTTCAATTTGGTCTCATAGTGACTTGGGTGACATATTTAGCTCCAAAAATATTTAAGTTGCTTTCATTCTAATTAAGTTATGTCCTAATTGCTTACTTATTTCACATACTAATTTGGCTCCTTTCTTTGTTGCATAAACCCCTCCTGAGTCCATGATGGACTTATTTACCTTGCACATTTAAGTCGAGCCATAAAAGCTCGATCTTTGCCGTCCCTATTTCTCGAGTCACCCCCCTACATATTCGGTAGCTGTTGCAGCCCCCAGAGACCCAACATGCTGCTGGAAATTAATTCAAAAAGCCCAAGAAATGGGCTGTATACATACTATATACAACATTATACATTGATATACAGGTTCAATATAGCAAATATGTGACCTGAAACGAAGATACAGGTTGGAGGCGTCAAAGCAAACGGCATACAGTCGGTATATGGGATGATATACACGAAAAAGGGCCAAGAAACGACCAATATACGTCGATATACAACCGGTGTATATGCAAAAACGGGATTGGGTCAAAACCCAAAAATTTTCAGCAAAATTGGCCCAAAAAGGGGGCCCAAATTCATTTCTCCTTTACCTTTAATTTATTTAATTGTCTTCATTTATTGTTTGTCTTTTTTTTTTTATCATTAACTCTAACTTTAGAATTGTTAATTAGCTTAATTAAATTCCCCAAAAGAGGAGTCATTTTCTTTGTGTCGGTTTAATTTTTAATACATTTCATTTTTTTTTGTGCTCATTGATTTTATTAATCAAGTACATTGGTCAAATTTTATATCTTCAATTAAGTTAAACCTTTGGTTCTTAAAAATAGATTTTTTTTATCCTTTTCACTTAACCACATCTTATTCATTTTAAAATTGTTTTTTTTAAAAGTATTTTTCTCAAATAAAATTAAAAAAAAATGTTAGTCAAAACCTTTTCAACTAATTAAAAATAATAATACACACCTAGTCATTTTCTCAAAAAGGGTTAGTCAAGACTTTTATTCTCCAATTAATTTAAAATGATTTTCATGCGTTAATTTATTAAATTGGTTTAAATTACGATTTCAAAATGAATTAAATAAATTCTAATTAATCTAATTTTATTAATATTCTAATCACTTGTATTTTGAGTCCAATGTTCCATTTTTTATCCCTTTCTCTAAAAAATAAAATAATATAAAACGTGTCATTTATTTAATTATTTTCTTCAAGTTAATCACATATCATAAAGTATATTTTTTATGTTAAATTATTTTCCTAAAAATAGTCAAAATATATTTTAGTCAAGTCGCAGGTCAACCGCAAGTTAGCGGGCACTTCGAATGCTTAAACCCTTCTCGAAGTGTAAATTGAACCCCGAACCCTCTTTGGTATTTTCAAATGATTTTTCTGTTTAAATCTTTGAAAATTTAAAGTTTTCTTAATTTCTTTAAAAAATTAAGTGGCGACTTTTTTCTAAGTATTTTTCTCGAATTGTTTTATACTTAGAACATTTCAAAAGGTGATTTTTCTAAAGGTTAGTCAAATTACGGCACAACAGAAATGGCGACTCTGCTGGGAATTTAATTAAGTTCTAACCATAAGATTTGACTATTTGATTAATTGTTATTAATTGATGAATTGCATATTTGTGCTTAACGTGTTTAAATTGATATAAACTGTCATTGCATTTCATGGCATTTCCTATCGTATGTACAGTATATCAAAGGACGGTTTTGCGGAACCGCAACCGGACTTTTTTATACTCAACCCTTTTTCGGAATGATTGGCAATTTATTGGTTCGTCATGCGTCCAATGGTTGTCGTGAATTCCAGCCTAAGTTGTCCACTTGGGTTCCCGGTCTCTCAAAAGCCACTCTTAGTCAACTAGCGTAGAGCGAAACCAAATCCCGACTTTTAGCGCATTTTGAACTAAGTTGACCCAACACCCAAGGCGTGTTGGGTCCATTAGAAGCCCACCTTGTGTCTATTTGGCCTATTTTGCCAATAAAAAGACAATCATACTTATGTGTTAATTGAAGGATGTATATGTATTTTAAAACAAATCAATTATCTAACGGGGGTGGGGGAAACTTACCTATATTTGTTTTTCTTGTAGGATGAATCCAGTACATGAATCTCTGAGAACCCGAATGGTGACCATACCTGACCCTTATCTCCAAGTTTGGTGGAAGTTCATGAACAACGGGGACAAGAGAAAAGTTCAAAGACACATAGGCAATCTCCCGTCACTGATGGAAATGGTAGCTTGGCCCGATTTAATTGGGACAATGGTAAAATTTTGGGACAGCGACAATATGGTATTTCGGTTTGGGGAAGTGGAAATGACGCCGACCATTGAAGAAGTCCTAGCAAGTTATGAAAGTGTCGACATGTGCAACAAGAGGAAGCGTCAACCCGATACAGATCTTCTTTTCCCCAAAACATGGGATTTTGCCGAAATCAAAGAGAAACTATCACTCGTCAAAGCCGACTGGATGGACAGGCTGCCCGGACCAAACATTCCGCTTAGAAAGCTCTATTACCGATTTGGACGTGCAAGAGCCTATGAAAAGTTCAAAGAAGAGTTCGTCTCAGAAGAAAAATGGAAGGAGACACGTCCTCTCGCCTTTGCAATATGCCTACTTGGGACGATGGTATTTCCCCAAGGACCAAACTACACTATCCATCCAAGTGTAATAATGGTCACTCACGCTATTTTTTATGGAGTGGGCTACGGGTCAGCAACCAAGTACTACACTTTGGCACCCATGATCTTGGCCGACATTTATAGGGCTTTGGACAAGTGTCAGAG
>JAJOOO010001981.1:0-37575 GCA_029582685.1 Solanum piurae
TTATACACACGTAGCCGGACCAAGGTGCGGGGTGAAATTCTCTAGATGCCGGACCAAGGATTTAGAGATACCTAACTTATCACTTTGCATGTGGTACACTAGGAAAGGATTGCTATTACTAGGATTACTGCGTTATGAGCTTGTGGGTAACACGTATACCCTAGTTAATTCTCTCATCTTGATAACAACCAAAATTGATTTCTGATTTCTGATTACTTATTGAATTCTTACAATTGGTTTCACAAAACCCCCCTTTAATTAATTGTTGTTGTTTTTTGGAAGTACTTTGACTAATTGAATATAACTGTGGGTTAAAGTAAAGTCTAAACCATTTTCCTCGTGGGATCGACCCCAACCTACAGGTTGGGTTCTTTATTTGATAACGATCGCGTATGCTTCTTTAAGGAGGTGTAATTTGAGTGTATCACCGGAGAATACGACTTTTAGATTAAGTTTAACTACATTATTGAAGTTTAGTTTTTGTTTTTGTTTTTGTTTTCTACAGGTTTCTACTCTAGTGTATGCCAAGTACACAGAGTCGAGGCGAACCATTGACCCCCTACGATCCAGAGTTGAGCAAAACTTTGAGAAAAATAAATAATTAAGGGTTCCATGACAATCTAAACAGAGAGGGTTTAGAAGGAGTAGAGTTGCAACCTCCATGTGTTGTTAATGTGTCCCATAGGTTCATGGTGGGAATTTAATTGGTAATGCAGAAAGGGTTAAAAATCCGCCAGCACCGAGGTTTCGTGAGCATTATAGGGATAATTATGATGCGACTACATCCGATGGGCCTATTGTTCTTCCTCCGCTACCTCCATGTCATACATTTATGGTAACCAGTAGTCTGATACATATGCTTACAACGAGAGGGTTGTTTGTCGGGTCGGCTTCGGAGGATCCCTATACTCATGTGGCTAAACTTTCCAGCGTGTGTAAAAGTTGTGTTGGGCGACCAGAGCTAGATATGGATGTCATCGGTCTGAGGGTCTTTCCACTATCACTGGCTGGAGATGTTGTTGTGTGGTTTTCTGAGTTACCATACAATTCAATCTATTCATGGGACCAAATGCACAAGGTGTTCATAGCAAGATACTTTACGGTGTACAAGAAGTTAAATCACAAAGATAAACTGAACAACTTCACAGATTTCATCAGAAGTGTTCCAAACCACTGCATCGATGATGAGTCTTTGAATGAGTATTTCTATAGAGGCCATGATGACAATGGGAGAGCTGTGTTAGATACAATTGCTTGAGGATCGTATTATGAATGCACTTTTGAGGAGATCGCTGAGAAGTTTGAGAGGATTTCCCAAAACAACAAAGCCTGGAGCACTAGAAAGGCAAATACCGGTAGGACCACGTTTGCTGTCCAAACTGCACCTAACCAAGCCAATGATGATATTCGGGAAGAGATGGCACATATGATAACATAATTGGATTTGGTACTAAAATATGTGAGTGAGAGTGCAGAAAAGGTAAATGCGGTGAATTATCTAACTAGTCTCCACCACCACCAGTTGAGGAGTGTTACTATGAGGAGGATGCAAATTTGGTAAATGATCAGATGGTGGGTTTCCAAACCAATGCCAAAGGTTCCAACTCGGATAATTGGCATCAAGGTCAAGGAAACCAAGGTCGGAACTATGGAAGCTACAACCGTGAGGGTAACTATATCCAGAATGGGAACTACAATTGCGACACCAACTACAACTAGAATAACTATGGCAACAGGAATGATAAGGTTGGTCCTTATATTCCTCATTGTAATAGAGAGGGTGGTAGTAGTATGTCACGAATTCAGGATATGATGCAGAAGATGATGAAGAGGTTTGATGCAACTGATGAGAATGTAAAAGAGATGCAAAATGACTTATTTGGAATAGATCAAAAAGTTGATGCCCATGCAGTGTCGATCAAGCAACTTGAGCAGCAATTTATTCAGTTGTCCACCAATGCAAATACACGTCAGCCTGTCACACTTCCTAGAAACACTATCCAGAATATAAAAAAATGATGGGCATTATATGGCAGTCACTACTCGCGTAAGAAAGCAGACCATTGATCTACCTATACCGTGTGAAGTTGAAAAAGTGGTAGAGAATGATGAAGATGAGATTGAGGCTACTAAGGCCCAAAAGATAGTGCTGAAAATGAAGCTGAGGTGACTCAAAAAGTTGTTCCTATGCCTCAACTGCCGCCTCTATTCCCACAGAGATTGGTGAAAAAGACCGAAGAGGGTAAATATCGCAGCTTCATAGCTATGTTGAAGCAGCTTTCCATCAATGTTCCATTGATAGAGGCCTTAGAGCAAATGTTTGGGTATGCAAAATTTATGAAAGATTTGGTGACTAAAAAGAGGGCTGTGAGTTTTGAGAATGATGAGAGAATGCAACATTGCAGTGCTATTGCTACTAGGTCACTTGTGTAAAAGAAAGAGGATCCTGGAGCTTTCACTATTCCTTGTACCATTGGGTTGTTACACTCTGCGAAAGCCTTGTCTGATTTGGGTGCCAGCATTAACTTGATGCCATTGTCCATATACAAGAAGTTGGGTTTAGGGGCTCCAAAACTGACTGTGATGCGGCTACTCATGGACAATAGAACTGTGAAGAAGCCCATTGGTGTTCTCCAAGATGTCCTTGTGAAAGTGGAGTCATTCATTTTTCTGGCGGATTTTGTGATACTTGATTGTGAGGTTGATTTTAAGGTTTCCATCATCTTAAGGAGACCATTCCTTGCTACTGAGCGTGCCTTAGTAGATGTGGAAAGAGAGCAGATGAAGTTCCTATTGAACAATTAAGAGGTAAATTTTAATATTTATAGGTCTATGAGGCTGGAAAGTGATCTTAAGTCGGTATTGGTGGTGAATCATATTGTGGAGCGAGGTTCTGAAGTGTCTATTGAAAAGAGGTTGGGTGCTGATGCACTGGCAGCGGTAATGATGAATTTTGATGGTGATGGTATTGAAGACTATGATGAATTGGTCGCCGCACTTGATAGGTTCAAATTTCGTTCCAAACCAAAAGATTGGAGTTAGATATGAAGAATTATGAATCCCCACCTGCAAAGTCGTCTGTGGAAGAGCCTCCAAAACTGGAATTTAATAAGGCTCGACATTCACACTTGAGGTATGTATTCTTGGGGAGAGATAACACTTTACCGGTAATCATTGCCACGAATTTTAGTGAGGAGAAAGTTGAGCCCTTGGTTTCTGTTCTGAAGAGGTTCAAGAGGGCTATTGGATGGACTATTGCGGATATTATTGGTATTCCACCGGGCATTTATTCTCACAAAATCCAAATTATGTCGGACAGTAAGCCAAGAATTGAGCACCAAAGGAGACTGAATCCCCCTATGCAAGAGGTTGTGAAAAAGGAGATCATTAAGTGGTTGGATGCTGGAGTCATATATCCCATTGCCGATAGTAGTTGGGTTTGTCATGTTCAGTGTGTTCCCAAGAAAGGGGGAATAATTGTGGTTCTAAATGCTAAAAATGAGCTTATTCCAATGAGGCCGGTGACTGGTTGGATAGTGTGCATGGACTACCACAAACTAAATGCATGGACTGAAAAAGATCACTTCCCAATGCCGTTCATGGATCAGATGTTGGATCGTCTCGCTGGTAAGGGTTGGTATTTCTTTTTAGATGGGTACTCGGGCTACAATCAAATCTCCATAGCTCTGGAAGACCAAGAGAAGACCACATTCACTTGTCCTTATAGGACTTTCGCCTTCAAAAGAATGCCATTCGGGTTGTGTAATGCTCCAGCAACTTTCCAACGGTGTATGATGTCGGTCTTTTCAGATATGGTGGAAGACACAATTGAGGTATTTATGGATGATTTTTATGTGGTAGGTGACTCGTTTAATGGTTGTTTGATGCATCTGGATGAGGTACTGAAATGATGTGAAGAGTGCAATCTTGTGCTCAATTTGGAAAAGTGCCACTTCATGGTGAAAGAGAGGATAGTTCTGGGTCATCGTATTTCTAAGAAAGGTATTAAGGTTGATACAGCCAAAGTTGAGGTAATAGAAAAGCTTCCACCTCCTATCTATGTTAAGGGTGTTAGGAGATTTCTTAGGCATGCAGGTTTCTACCGGAGGTTCATAAAAGATTTCTTGAAAATTGCACACCCATTGTGAAAGTTACTCAAAAAAGAGTCTAAGTTCTATTTTGATGATAGTTGTCTGAGAGCATTTGGAGAGTTGAAGGCCAAGTTAACTTCCGCACCTATCATTATTTCACCGACATGGGGACCACCATTTGAAGTTATGTGTGATGCTAGTGGAGTGGCGCTTGGAGTAGTATTGGGCCAGAGGCGAGAAAAGATTCTTCATCCGATTTAATATGCCATCAAAGCTCTGAATGTGGCCCAAAAGAATTATACTGTGACTGAACAACAACTCCTTGCTGTGGTTTTTGGATTCGAAAAATTTAGGTCCTATTTGCTTGGTTCTAAGGTCATAGTGCATACTGACCATTCTACATTGAGGTATCTGATGGCTAAGAAAGATGCAAAACCGAGGTTGATTAGATAGGTATTGTTGCTACAAGAGTTTGATTTTGAGGTGAAGGTAGAAAGGGGATAGAAAATCAGGTTGCCGGCCATTTTTCCAGATTAGAGGAAGAAGCTATGCTCAAGTTAGGAGATAGGGCTGAAATTAATGATGCATTCCTAGACAAACATGTATTGGCTGCTTCTTATGATCTTATCCCTTGGTTTGCAGATTTTGCTAACTACTTGGCAAGCGATTTGGTTCCACCGGATTTATCATTTCACCAAAGGAAAAAGTGTATACATGATGTGAAGAAGTTCTTTCGGGATGAACCTTACTTGTTTCGTATTTGTGTTGATGGGATTATTTGTCGTTGTGTTCTGGAGTTCGAGATGATGAGTATACTAGAGGCGTGTCATTCATCGCCAGTTGGTGGGCACCATAGTGGTATTCAGACTGCTCATAAAATCCTACAGTGTGGGTATTACTAGCCTACTATCCACCAAGATGCTCATGATTTCGCCAAGTCTTGTGACCGTTGCCAAAGAGAAGGAGGAATTTCAAAGAAGCAAGAGCTACCTATGAATCTGATATTGGTGATTGAGTTATTTGATGTCTGAGGCCTTGAATTTATGGGTCCATTTGTAAGTTTACATGGGATGAAGTATATTCTTATTGCGCCTGACTATGTATCGAAATAGGTGGAAGCAATTGCGTTTTCAAACATTGAGGGAAATAGTGTCATCGCATTCCTGAAAAAGAGTATCTTCTCTAAATTTGGTACACCTAGGGCGATTATTAGCGATGGAGGTTCTCACTTTTGTAAAAAGTTGTTCAAGGCGTTGCTAGAGAAATATGGAGTTCATCACAATGTTGCTACTCCTTACCATCCGCAATCTAGTGGGCAAGTTGAGAAGGTTAACAAAGAGATAAAACAAATCCTTGCAAAGACTGTGACCGCCAACAGAACAGATTGGTCAAGAAGGATTGATGATGCTCTATGGGCCTATCGTACCGCATTAAAGACTCCCATAGATATGTCCCCTACCAACTTGTATATGGGAAGTCATGCCATTTGCCGGTAGAGCTAGAGCATAAGGCAATGTGGGCGCTAAAGAAGTTGAATTTGAATTGGGGCGCCGCATCGAGTAAAAGATTGAATGACATGAATAAGTTTGACGAGTTTGGCCTAAAAGAATAAGAAAGTTTAGCCTTGTACACAAAGAAAATGAAGAAGTATCATGATCAAAATATTGAAAAGCGTGAATTTATTGTGGGTGATTTGGTACTTTTATTCAACTCAAGAGTGCTTGTTTCCTGGTAAACTCAAGTCCAAGTGGACCGGGCCATTCATAGTCACACAAGTATTTCCACATGGAGCGGTCGAGCTTGAGAACAAGAAGGGAACGAGGTTCAAAGTGAATGGGTAGAGTATCAAGGTCTACATGGGGAAATTTGAGAGTGTGCAAGAAGTGATTGAGGCCTATTATCTTGATGAAGTCTGAGTAATCAAGGTGTCTGCATTGTGCCGCGACGTTAAATCAAGCGCTACTTGGAAGGCAACCCAAGATGTACAATCTATCAAACTATAGGTTTTTCGTTTCGATTTAGGAGTTTTTTTCTTTTATTTTGCTTTCTGTAGCTCTTTAGATAGGTGTTTTTTTTATTAGTGTTGGCTAGATATAGAATAGGGCCCGTGCCTAAAAAGTGTCCAGAAAATGTAAAAAGAAAGTCTTAATAGTTGCTACGTGTGCAGGGACGAAAAGAAAAACCTGCAGAAATAGGTGTGCAGTGGTCTACGGATCCCATCGATGGTCCGTTGGTCAATCCACGGACCGTGGATGGCGTCCGTAGATCCAAGGTATGTTTTCTAATTATTCTAAGTGTCAGAGTGACTTACGTACCATACGTACGGTCCGTAGGTCGACCCATGGACTGTCGATGGTGTCTCGTGGGTCTAACCTAGGGTTTTGCCTGACCCAACCCGAACGCCTATTTTATAAAACTTTTCATTTTTAAAACCATCCCCCATTTCCAATATTCCCTCCCAACCATTTTGCAACCCTCCAAATACCCACCATCATAAATCAATCCCCAAAATCCCCCATATCAATCCTCCATCTCCCATATCTCCCTTTTCTCTCCCTAATCACACCCATCTTCTTCCCCAATCAATTTCACAGTCTGGGTTCGGTGTCGAAAGGCTAGCAAAGGGTCTTGGATTTCATTGTATTACCATACTCACCAACTTTGAATACTTGTAAGGTAAACGATTTCACCCTAACTTTGAATTCAATGTGTTCGTATCAGACCAGCCACTTTCAATCTCTCAAAGAGTTGGGTTCTACTTTCAACCAAAGGAGTAAAGACTCAAGAAGGATTCTTCAAAAACTCATGACAAGAAAGATTGTAATTATTTCGTAAAGATGGAGGTACTTGGCGGTAACTGGGAGGATTTTGGCGAGTAGGTGCTGGTGTTTGGAAATTTTGGTATTGTGGAGCTTGGTAGCTATGAGGAGCATTTGGGTAATTTGGCAAAAAGAGCTTGGTAATTTGAATGATTTGGTGGTGGAGATTGGTAATTTGGTTTGATGAGGTAAATATTTTGTGGAGCTAAATGGTAGGTTTTGGATGGTAAAGGCTTTTGACCATTGAGACTGGCATGCCTCTTTGATTTTTGGCTCGATTTAAATGAGATAGAGGAAACATCTTCCCTTTTCCTTCTTAATGGTCCCGAGGATTCATCTTGGGGAGTCATTTGAATGATTTTTCTGGTCTTGAGACCGTCTTCAATAGTTTCACCAATTTTGACTATCTCACTGAACTTTCCTCCTAAAATGAGCAACATCCTATTATAGTACTCCGGCTCTTGATTGCACACAAAGACTTCGATAATTTCTTTCTCGTTCATGGGAGGCCTAACCCTTGCAGCCTCTCTTCTCCAATGGTAGGCATACTCTCGATAGCTTTCAGTAGAATTATGTTTGATTATCTCCAAAGAGTATCGATCAGGAACGAATTCTACATTGTAACCAAATCTTTCAATGAAGTCTTTAGCCAAAGAGTTCCAACTTGGCCACTGCTTGATTTCTTTAGAAATAAACCATTCCAAAACTTCTCCTTTTAAACTTCGACTAAAGAGTCGCATTAACAAAGCTTCATCTTTTCCTACTCCCACAAGTTGGTCACAATAAGGCCTCAAATGAATCAAAGGATTTTTAAATCCTCTAAAAGTGTCAAATTTTGGTACTTTAAAACCTTCTGAAAGCTCCAAATGTGGATGACGACACAAATCTTCATAATTCAACCCCACAATGTCTGGGGTGTATTGAATGTCCGTCATTGCATTCATAACTTCCTCTGATGCTTTGTTTAACCTTTCCTTTTATGACGTTCCATTTCTGCTCCTTCTTCTCATAATGTTCGAGTTCAAAATGTGTAGTAGAGGGAGAATATGATTTTTGGGATATTGGAAGATGACATGTGGTTTTTAGAGGTATGGGTTGAGTGCTAGGTGGTTTTTGGACAATTTGAGTAGGGATTGTATGGACCGGAAGAAAATTCTAGAAACGTTGGAATTTAGATTTTGAGGAGTAGGTAACTTTTGGAATTAGGAGCTAGCATGATGTGGGTTAGGGGTGGTTAGGTCAATGGTGGGAGGTTTAGGAATTGTAGATATGGTTGAATTGTTGGAAAATGTTCAGATGTTGGATCCGAAGTAGAAAAATGGAGTGGAGGTCTTCCATTGTCCGGAGTAAGAGTGTTGGCAATGATGGCCAAATTCGTCAAATCTCGGGTCTTATCCATTTCAGCCCTCATTTCAGCAATTTGTTGGAACAATTGTGCAATCAACTTGTTCTGTTCTGCAATGATAGGGTCATTCACAGTAATTTCATTCAAATCAGTATTCTCAACATTTTCAACCAATTTCTCTTTGCCTTTTGACAACATTGGTCGGAGAAGGAATTTTTGGGGTCTGTGGACCTTGTGAAGTATGGATGTTCAGCCATTTTCTCAACACAGATCAGTTTTGAGTACCTGACAAAGAAAAATAACTCAAAGGCAAATGTGTTAGTCTGTGTCGATGATAATTAATATAAAATATCACACACATTACTGTAAACACATAAGAGTTGCTTCATTTGAAGATAAACTAGCCCACATATATAGAGAAATGACTAAATAGACAGGAATTTGTCTATTTGATTTTGAGCCTAGTGAATCGGAAATGTCGACTTAAGTCGAGACAAGTCGAGTGTATTGCCGTACTTTTGATTTTTGATTGAGATGTAACTATAATTTCTTTGTTAGAGTTGAAAAGCTGCTTACGTATCTCACAAAAGAGAATTCAGGTCCTACGTAGTTCGACTAGATTGAATCTCTTTCAAATTGAGACGGTGAATCTTTTTTTTTATATGAGAGAATAAGATTTGAAAAATGAAATTCAATTTTTATAGGAAACTAAAGACTCGAAGAGTATTTGAACGCACTATTGATAGTACCTTGATATTTGTGCTTAGAAGTTCTAAAAACAATTCGGTGAGGGATGAGCTAGAATATCTCCAAATAAAGCAACATATTCCACACAAGCAATTATAACACGTACACAAATATTGTGCGTTCTAAACAAGTATGTGACCCTTTTATGCCAATGGTATGCCTAACGATTCGAGAGATGTATAACGTCGTTTGAAACATTCCATTTCCCCAAAACAAAACTTTATACAAGCCTTATGAATAAAATTGAATTGAGATACATAACAGGGGAAATATGATACAAAATAATCAGTTCCGCGCAGGGGTACAATCTTAATCTACACTTCCAAGGAAAGATCCTTCGTTCTTGATTTTTGTCAGATGTCCACGCTTTTGTTTGCAATGATAACTTGCTCTTCTTCGATTAGAATAAAGCTATAATCTAACTCCCTAACCCAAGAGACAATATTTTGCCAAATGACGTATACATCCTTCAAATCTAAACACATAAACATGATTGTCTTTTATTGACTAATGGACCAAATAGACATAAGGTGGGCTTCTAATGGGCCCAACACGCCTTGGGTATTGGGTAAACTTAGTTCAAAATGCACTAAATTCAGGATTTAGTTTAGCTCTACGTTAGTTGACTAAGAGTGGCTTTTGAAAGACCGGGGACCTAAGCGGACAACTTAGGCTGGAACTCACAACAACCATTGGATGCGTGACGAACCAATAAATTGCCGATCATTCTAAAAAAGGGTTGAGTATAAAAAAGCCCGGCTGCGGTTTCGCAGAACCGTTCTTTAATATACTATACATACATATTAGAAAATGTCATGAATGCAATGACAATTTATAGCAATTTAATAAGTAAAGTATATAAATAATTCAGCAATTAATAACAAGTAGTCAAATAGTCAAATCCTTACGGTTAGAACTTAATTAAATCCCCAGCGAAATTGCCATTCTGTTTTACTTGGAAAAAAAATAAAAAATGGACTTGTTTTCGAAAAATCGATTAAACTTATGATTGAAGAGAAATTGAATTTCCAAAATGAATAGAGTCACCACTTAATTTTTAAAAAATGAGGAAAACGTATAATTATTTCAAAAGATTTAAACAGAAAAAATCAATTGAAAATAAAAGGGTTCGAGTTCAATGTACATTTCGAAAAGGTGTTAGGCCCTCGGAATGTCCACTAACTTGCGGTTGACCGACAATTTGACTAATTTTAGAAAAAATAAATTAAGTAATAAAATTCATATTTTATGGGAAGAGAAATAAACTAAAGGGAATTTTTAAGGTAATTAATTCATATGTTGTAAGACAACTAAAATAAAATAAAACTAAGTAATAAATAAGAATATGAATATTTAAATTTGAACATAAAACTAGACATGGCTATCTTTTGAGAATTAATTAAGTTAAAAACCAAATCACATAAAAAGGGTTGGAGAGTTAATACAAACAAATAAATAATGGCAATAACAAGAGAATCCCCAAATTTGGGCCAAATCTATTGGACCCTTGGTCCACACCTGTCTTAAATTTTATAAGTGGGTCTACTGAAAGTTCAAATCGATTCCAGCCCATTTGTTTCTTTTTCAACCTGCTACCTAATCACATAGAACTGCTGCACAAAAGAATTGGGCTTTAGGCCCATTTTCGCCCCAAAGATCTGTGTACACAAAAAGTGTATATCGATGTATATAGGCCATATTTTAACCCATTTTCATGTATGTCAGACTGTATACCAAGTGTATACGACCCTCTTCAACTCCTGCAACCTGTATTTCAATTTTTAGCCTTGTATTCACTGTGCCTCAACTTGTATATCATGTATACAGTGTCTGTATACCAGTGTATACTGCTGTATATAGCAGGTATACAACTTGTTTTCAAACTTTTTGGGGCCTAAAATAGGTCTTTAACCCCTGTTCATCAATTTCCTTGACTCGAACAATGAAGAGGCTGACTCGAAGAATTCAACTCGAAGAAATGCAAGGGTGGAGTCCAGAGTGGGCTCGAATCGATATCACATGCATAAACAGGTGAAAAGGGAATTAGACAAAAAAAAAAACACAAGTCTCCGCACACACATGGTCCAATAATCAACTCATAATGAAGACAAACATACAACACAGTTTTAAGAATAAAGATCAAGCCACAAACTAAAGCATTTTTAACAGAAAAGAGCTAAAGATATTTTCAAAGGAAAGAGATGACCATGGTAACTAATTGAAACTGAGATATGCTATTTAATTAAGGTAACTTCTTGAACTAAAAAGAAAGAAAATGTAACATAAGTGAAGGCAATACAAAGGCAATAGTAGACCAAATAAATTTAGCTACTAAACATAAATACATAATGCAAGAAGGCTGCCGAGGGAATAACATTTAAGCAATTATAGTCAACCAATTTATGCTTCCACGGTCCAACATAGAGACAGACCTATCCGAATTGAACCCGAAAGAACTGACATAGCGACTCAAGATCGAAAAGAGATAAAGCAACAAGGTGTATATATTTTTTCTTTTAACTATAAATTTTTCATTACAGAACTAGGTAATCCAAAACAGAGAAGAACAACATGATTTATTCACAACTTTGCAGATTAAACTTACATTAAAGAAAAACCATTTTTTTTAACTAATCAAAACAATTTAGCTTATAATCTTAAAGAGAAAGATGGAAAAAAAACCCTAGGGAAATAGAGAAGGGGGCTTAATTCTAAAAACATAGAACTGCCATAAACAATCGAGATACCAAAACGAAATTATCAAATTAATAATTTCTCAATGCAAAATTTGTAACAACACATTTAGCAGCTATGGCATCAAATTATCCACATAATTAGGGATTCTTATTTACAGCAACAACATAAACTAACTAACAAAGCATAATAAATAATATAGGGCATTTAGAAGAATTAAACCTAAAGAAATGAAATTACTAAAAGAAGAGAATACTAAGTTCATCTAACAAATAAAGTAAAACAAAATAGTTTTAATTGAAGCAAATCAAGTTTTGAAATGGATGTATCTTTCTCGGAGGAGTGAACTGGAACTAGACGAGCATGGAAGCGACCTCACCACCACTGAAATATGATTCCGAGAAACTTCCGTATTCAAGACATGAGCAAGAAGACTGAACAAAAATTTGAACTCTCACTCTCTGGTTTCAAGACCTATCCTTAAGTATTTTATATAAAGTTGTATAGCTAGCAATTTTACTGTAATTTCGTCTCTAATGACTGCTCTCTCCAATGTATATCATTTCCAACCCCAAATAATGAAGAAAAAGAGACTATTTATAGATGAAATTAGGGTTGAAAAAAAAGGGGAAATCGGGAGGGAGAATTTGGAATTCAAAATTTGAATGCCCTCGAGGATAAGGGACGAGTTGGAATTTGTACTATTCCTAACAGAAAAACGATTTGGGGCGTCCGATTTGAGAGGAAGGACGAGCGAGCAAGGAGATTATGACACTTGTAAAATTCTTCGTACAGAGAGGAACACAATGCGTCGAGAATGGGCTCGGGTTCACGTATGCTGGGCTGCTGCTCGCCATTCGCTGCTGGAGTATTTTGGGTCGCTGGAATTGCGCGAGGAAGAAAGAGAATGTATAGGGATTGAGTCGTTTGTTTTGGAGTGGGTTTGTACGCTGATTGTTGTTGGTTTATTTTGGTATTGTTGTGTATTGTTATTGTGTTGGGCCTGAGTCTTTTATATTAGTAGTGGGCTGGGTCAATTTGGTGTAAAGAAAAGGGTGGTGGGCTGGAAAAAAAGAGAGAGGAAAGGCCCAAGACTTGGTCTTAAAATGGGTTTCAGGTGAGGTCAAAGATGGGTTAGATCTTGGAGTTTAAGAAACAAACAAATTGAGTTAAATTAATAAATTCGGCTAAACCCTAAATAAGATGAAATAATATTAATTAATTAACGAGCTTCTTAATCTTAACGAAATAAAATGATTAACTTAATTATAAACTAAATAATTTAAAATATAAACTATTATATAACTAAACTAATTGACTAAATATTTACCAAAATCTTTTTGAGACGGTTTTCGAATATTCATAAACTATACTAATTATATACAAAATTATATAAAACATATATATTATTTAAAAATTATAAAATGATAAAGAATTAATTAAAAATAACATGAAAAATATTTTGAACTTTATAAAAATTAACTATTTCAAATCGTATGCATAATGTGAAGAAGTTCTTTTGGGATGAACCTTACTTGTTTCGTATTTGTGTTGATGGGATTATTCGTCGTTGTGTGCTTGAGGTCGAGATGATGAGTATACTAGACGTGTGTCATTCATCGCCAATTGGTGGGTACCATAGTGGTATTCAGACTGCTTATAAAATCCTGCAGTGTGGGTATTACTAGCCTACCATCCACCAAGATGCTCATGATTTCGCCAAGATTTGTGACCGTTGCCAAAGAGAAGGAGGAATTTCAAATAAGCAAGAGCTACCTATGAATCTGATATTGGTGATTGAGTTATTTGATGTCTGGACCTTGACTTCATGGGTCCATTTGTAAGTTCACATGGGATGAAATATATTCTTGTTGCGGTTGACTATGTATCGAAATAGGTGGAAGCAATTGCGTTTTCAAACAATGAGGGAAAAAGTGTCATCACATCCCTAAAAAAAGTATCTTCTCTAAATTTGGTACAGCGAGGGCGATTATCAATGATGGAGGTTCTCACTTTTGTAATAAGTTGTTCAAGGCGTTGCTAGAGAAATATGGAGTTCATCACAATGTAGCTACTCCTTACCATCCACAGTCTAGTGGGCAAGTTGAGGTGTCCAACAGAGAGAGAAAGCAAATCCTTTTAAAGACTGTGACCGCCAACATAACAGATTGTTCAAGAAGGCTTGATGATGCCATATGGGCCTACCGCACCGCATTCAAGACTCCCATAGGTATGTCCCCTTACCAACTTATATATGGAAAGTCATGCCATTTGCTGGTAGAGCTAGAGCATAAGGTAGTGTGGGCGCTAAAGAAGTTGAATTTGGATTGGGGCGCCGCATCGAGTCTAAGATTGAATGACATGAATGATCTTGACGAGTTTCGCCTAAAAGCATATGAAAGTTCAGCCTTGTACACAGAGAAGATAAAGAAGTATCATGATCAAAAGATTGAAAAGCGTGAATTTGTTGTGGGTGATCTGGTACTTTTATTCAACTCAAGGGTGTTTGTTTCCTGGCAAGCTCAAGTCCAAGTGGACTGGTCCATTCACAGTCACACAAGTATTTTCACATGGAGCGGTCGAGCTTGAGAACAAGGAGGGAACGAGGTTCAAAGTGAATGGGTAGAGGATCAAGGTCTACATGGGGAAATCTGAGAGTGTGCAAGAAGTGATTGAGGCCTATTATCTTGATGAAGTCTGAGTAATCAAAGTTCCTGCGTCGTGCCACAACGTTAAATCAAGCGCTACTTGGGAGGCAACCCAAGATGTACAATTTATCCAACTATAGGTTTTTCATTTCAATTTTGGAGTTTTCTTCTTTTATTTTGCTTTATGTAGCTCTTTAGATAGGTTTATTTTTTTTATTAGTGTTAGCTAGATATAGAATGGGGCCCGTTCCTAAAAAGTGTCCAAAAAATGTAAAAAGAAAGTCCTAATGATTGCTATGTGTGTAGGGACGAAAAGAAAAACCTGCAGAAAATAGTTGTGCAGTGGTCTACGGACCCCATCGACGGTCCGTTGGTCAATCCACGGACCGTGGATCGCGTCCGTAGATCCGAGGTATGTTCTCTAATTTTTTTAAGTGTCAGAGTGACCTATGTACCATACCTACGGTCCGTAGGTCGACCCATGGACTGTCGATGGTGTCTCGTGGGTCTAACCTAGGGTTCTGCTTGACCCAACCCAGACGCCTATTTTATAAAACTTTTCATTTTTAAAACCATCCCCCACTTCCAATATTCCCTCCCAACCGTTTTTCAACCCTCCAAATACCTATCATCATAAATCAATCCCCCAAATTACTCCCAAATCCCCTTTATCAATCCATCATCTCCCATATCTCCCTTTTCTTTCCTAATCACACCCATCTTATTCCCCAATCGATTTCACAGTTCGTGTTCTGTGTCGAAAGGCTAGCAAAGGGTCTAGGATTTAATTGCATCACCACACTCACCAACTTTGAATACTTGTAAGGTAAACGATTTCACCCTAACTTTGAATTCAATGTTCATTGTCTAACTCATGAAATCATGAAGTTGTACTTAACCTTGGGTTGTTAATCTCCTAGTTGAATTCATGACTTGTAATTGAGAACACCCTTGGAATGATGGTAATGTGAGCGTGTTGAATATTAAAACCAACTAAATCAAGTAATTGGCCTAAATTGAAAGTTTTGACTTAGGGTTCGTATGTTTCAGTTTGTTAAAATGTTGATATGTTTGTTAAAGAAACCCTAAGGATGATTAACTACTATATTATACGTTGAAATGCATGTGTAGCTTAGTTTGATGGTCTATTTATCAAAAATTTGATAGGTTTGCCTAGCATGGAACTAACCCACAACTTCAACCCACAGACCGTAAGTCACCCTACGGACCGTAGGTCGAGGTCCGTGGACCAGTGGCACACACAAAAATCCCTAAGTGTAGAACTACAGTCCGTCGATTGATCGATAGACCATTCTGCACATCCGTGGTTCCACCATATGGACCTGATTTTCAACCACCCAACCTACGAAGAGGTCCCACGGATCGTCGATCCCTCGACGGACCGTAGGTACCAACCGTAGGTCTCCAGTTCAGCTACTACCTGAATTTTTCTTAAGTTTTTATCTGGGTACGATTTTTGTTCTAAAATTATTTCATAAGTATTATTGCCTTGTTTTGGTACTAATTAAGCTTCCACAGGTACCATGGCCCCCAAACAAGCTCCCACCTACGCAACAAAGGGAAAGTCCAAATCCATCCCTCTTTCCTGATGTCTGCTCGATGAGGACATTGACGCCGAGTACGTCCCACCCACCACCAGGACCTCCCCCATTTCCCCCCACATTACCAAGAACCGAGCCCAGCAAGTTAGCTTCGACGAGGTCACTGCTCTCCAGTCTGAGGAGGGGGCCATACAGATCGAAGCACATACTGGCACAAAGTCACACTCTGGCTCTAGTTCTAGCGGCAGTACGGCTTCTTCCTCTGATGCCGATAGCACCGACGACAACCCGGTACCTACCAGCATTGAGCCTACCCCGAAGGCTGATGAGCCGAACATATGGTGTGTCCCTGGCCATTATCAGCTTTATAAGAATGGCACGATGATAAATAAGCACCGGAGGATGACCAGGATTGTAACGGAGGAGCGCATGGTCCCTCCACACTGCACTAGCTATTGATGAGCTCTTCCAGAGACACCGACGTGAGTGAATGGCACAAAATCTTAAGAAATATAGCGAGGAGATATCCTGAGAGTTCTATGCCTCGTATGCTGCCACCATCAAAAATTCCATTGCCAAATGGGACAAGCCCGTCGCTCAGCCTCCACTTCAGTCCACCTTAGTACGGGGTTTCCCAGTCGACATATCAGAGGTCACCCTTCGAAGATTCATATATGGCCCAGACCACACTCTTCCCATTAATACATCAAAGTTCGACTATAGGATGGGCATCATTCAGAGCGGGGTATTTTAAAGGGATATCAAATTGAGAGAACTCTATTGAGGTGACTGGACTGTCACATTGCAAGAGATAGGAAGCGCGCTGAGTGGGTTCAAACTCTTAGTTTGGGCATTAAAAATGCATCATTGAGCTTCGCTGTGAAGTTCTTCTGGTTGTTGGTGAGGAATAGATTGTCCCCTACTCAGGTGGACAATGTGGTTACATGGGACAGGGCTATGTTGCTAGCATCCATGTTGGCCGGATTGGAGATTAACTTTGCCTTCATCCTGATTACGGAGATCCATGAGAGGGCCTTCAAGGCCACCATCACTCTTCCCTGCCCGTGCCTTATTTTTCAGCTTTGCAGGGACGCTTTTGTGCCTGTTTGGCATTGCGACCGGTTGCTTGAGGCAACCAAGACTCTGGACATCGACCTTATTCGGGATGATGTCAACTTAGTTGTGCCTCAGAGGGAGACACAGGTTAAGGTACCACCTTTGGGTGATGATATTGCTGTAGATGTGGAGCAGATGCAGGCTGATGACACTGTCATTCCAGCCCCTACAGCGGATGCCCAGGCTCCACCATCTTCAGCCACTAGTCAGACCCCTAGCTCCTCACGAGACACTCACTCTTCAGGGTCCACTCCCGTTCCTCTAGCTCGAGTTCAAAAGATGGAGGCACAGATGGAAACTCTACTGCAACATATGAGGCCATGGATGCAATGTTCTATTGAGGAGTCCTAGGCAGGGATGGAGCATCTAATGAACCAGATGATTCAGGACCTTCATAAGAGCCTGGATGCTTTTGAGTTGTGAGTCCTAGAGAGGCCATTCCCGATAATTGATGTCCACTTTCCAGATGGAGTTGGCCAGCCTTTGTGCTGATGTTGATGTCCTCCTAGCCCCTCTTGAGTCTGCACCAGAGGCTGCCCCTATAGAGGAGGATGATACCGTGGTGATGTCAGCCTAATTGGCAATTTCATACCACCACTGGACTCTTCTCGTGCTGCTGGGAAGCATTACCGCTCTAACTGTACTTCTGACGCTGATGAGGATCGGAGATTGAAAGAATAAGGAGCGACAACAGTTAGAGGATGCCACGAGGGCGTCGTTACTTAGTGAGGAGATGAGACAACAGCGAGTCCATGAGGTGGGTGTTCGCCCTTCTAGCAGTTTGAGCACT
This sequence comes from Solanum piurae, assembly GCA_029582685.1. Classification (NCBI taxonomy): domain Eukaryota; kingdom Viridiplantae; phylum Streptophyta; class Magnoliopsida; order Solanales; family Solanaceae; genus Solanum; species Solanum piurae. The sequence goes on from JAJOOO010001981.1 coordinate 17,813, forward strand.
ACTGTGGGTGCTACTTTTGTTGGTGAGGGCGCCACTAATGGCGGCCCTAGTGTTGATCCAGCGGGCTCCGGGAAAATGGACCCATCACTTTTTTAGAGGTCTTCGGCGTGTTTGCGCTACAAGTTTGCTTTACCCTATGCTTTACTTTTGATTTTTGTGCATTGAGGGCAATTGCACCTTATTTTGTTGGGGGTTGGGTAAATAGATTGTGAGTGATAGGGTGAAGTCTGAGTAACCCAACTCATAATCCTCCTTTGGATTTTTTTTTCTGTGTTCTTTTCAACCAAAGGATTGTTTACTTTTATGATGAACCGGCATGTTTAAGAATGTATGTGTAGGAGTAAGTAGAAGAATTAAAGCATGATGGCATAAAGAGCATGAAATTGATACCCGTCCAAATGTTTTGAAATGTGCTAAATCTAGAGGCTTGATGAGTGGAATGTGTTGGATCTCAATATGACATGATAAGGAACTGATTTGACCTCATGACTTAAGCTAAAACTTGAACTGGGTAATCTAATAATTTGTTAATGAAACAATGTACCAAGTGTGTGAGAGAAAAAGTTTGAATGTTCAGACAGTATGTGCCAATATAGAACTTGCCCCGTTGGTCCTGCTAAGATAATCTAGGCTAGACGCTGGGAAATGATCATAGGTCCTTGTTCGAATAAGTCCACTCAAGCGCCTAAAATGATCCAACCAAAATGAAATAAATGTTCCCCTTGATCCAAATGTTTGAGCCTAATGTAGAACACTTCTTTCAATACACCTAACTCACCTTCCCTAAAATAATTGATTTGGCCCTGGTCCATCCTTGGACATGTGCACCTTGACTTCGGCCAAAAGCCTAAGTTGAGGGTAGCTAATTCAAAAAGTTAGCTTGATCTTGACCCCGGTCCGACATCGGATACTGTGCACCTCAACTCATGCAAAATACATAAGTTGAAGGTGGTTATGAAAGAGGAAACCAAAATAAAAAGGGTATAAAAAGAGTTTTGTGTTGAAGAGAGAAAAAGAAAAGAAAAGAAAAGAAAGAAAAATATGTGATTTATTCAAAAGATGAATGACAAAAGTGCTGAAAGAAACAAAGAAAAATGAAGTAAAAGAGAAAGAAGAAAAGTGAAAAATATGAGTTATAAAGTCAAAAGTCACATCTGTATTGAGGAGAGTCAAGGGAAAGAAAGAAAATGAAAGAATGTCAAGAATAGGTTGAAAAAAGAGGTAAAAAGCCAATGTAATGTCAAGAAGGGAAGAAAGTCACTAAAAAGCACCCAAATATATCCTACCTGACCCTGAGCCTACGTTACAAGCTAAGAAAGTCCTATAGTGATCCTAGCGGCTAGTTTGGAGAGTCAGTGCAGTGAAAATAAGGGCAAGCCTATGGTATTGAGTACTAACTGTACTTGAAGTCACTTTTGAGCGTGAGTGTTGAATGAATCCTCAAACTCATAATTTATATATATATATTGTGTGAAAAAGGGATTTCTTTTAAAGTGAGGGCACTAGTTACATTGTTAGGGAGTTGGTACCTTGGTGATTGTGAAAACTGTATGTTGTGGTGTCTGTTGGTCAATCTATGTCATGTTTTGATCCGCATGAGTTAGCTTGTTGAGTCTAGATGAAAAGATTTGCACTAATGTGATGGAATGAAGTTAGAGAGACATATGATTGCTTGAGTTTGGATGTCTACTTCTACATAAGTGTCGTTTAGAGTTTAGTATGTCGCTTAAGGACAAACAACAAGTTTAAATTGAGGGTGTTGATATACCGTGAGTTTACAACATTTTTGATGCCTTTCACTTGGATTTTGTGTGTTTCTTGGGCTATTTTGGATTAGAACTGATGTTTTGTGTATAATGTTTGCAGGAAATAGGCTTGGATGCGGTTGATGAAGATGTGAGCTGGAAAGTGCAGAAGTGACCACCTACGGAGCCACCCACTGACCGTAGGTCCAACCACGGGTCGTGGATGGGCAGTCGTAGGTCTTGGCCTGGAGGTTGAGTTCCAGTAACTCAAACCGCGGAATACCATGACGGACCGTAGTCCAGTCCATGGATCGTCGGTGAGGCATCGTAGGTAGAACATCAGGGAATTATGACAAGTGTTGAACCACGGAGCAAGACGACGAACCGTAGGTCGACCCACGGTCCGTCCTGCACGTCTGTCGTTGATGATCTGGGAGTTGAAGGTTCCAGTACCTGATGAAAGTTTCTAAGTGTTGAGCCACGGAGGGGACCTACGAACCGTAGGTCGACCCACGGTCCGTAGGTCGAAGCATTGTTTGAAACCGCGTCCTGCCAGTTATTTTCTAATTTCGTTTCCTGTTTTATTTAGGATTTGTTTTCTATAAATAGGAGTTATAAACCTCATTTTTAGAGGTTAGACAATATTGTAAACTCTTAGTTTTTGTTTTTTTGGGAATTAACTTGCAAACTTTAGCAATTTGATTTCCGAAATTCGTTTGATACAATTTTCACTTTGAATTTCAATTCAAGATTTGGGTTTTCATCTATTCTACTTGTAAGTTCATGAATTCTTTTTATCTAATTATGAATTGTGAATTCTCAAGCATGAGTAGTTAAATCCACAACTAGGGTTGTGGGAACCATGAGCAATTAACAAAGTATGAATAATAATTAAATAATTCTTGAATAGTGTTTATGCATGTATTGTTAATTCTTTCGCTTAGAAGGCTTTTTAACAAGTGCACGCGTTAGAACTCGCCTTGTTGCTACTTGCCAGACCAAGGAGGTAGTTAATGAGAAAAGAATCAACAACAGAGATTTAGTGGATGCTATCTAATAGTCTAATGTCAATTGGTGCGAGGGTGAAAACTAAGTCATACATTGAACTGATGTCTAATCTGGGGTAAAGGTAAGGGTTAGTAAAGCATACACCCGTAGCCGGACCAAGGTGCGCGGTGAAATTTTCTACTTGGAGGAACAATCACTTAGGGATACCTAACTTACCAACTTTGCATGTAAAACACAAGGAAAGGATTACTATTATTAGGATTACTACGTTAAGAGCTTGTGGGGAACACTTATACCCTAGTTTCTTTCTCATAATGATACTACAAATTTGAATCTTGTCTTCCTGTTACTTAAGCATTCTAAATTGTTACTTGTTTACAAAATTCCCCTGTTACTTCCTTCGAAAATAATTTGACTAAATAGATATAATTGTTAGTTAAAGTTAAGTCTAAACCATATTCCGATGTGGGATTGACTCTAACCTACAAGTTGGGTTCTTTATTTGACAACGATTGCTTATACTTATTTAGGAAGGTGTGCCACCAATGGTCCATCGTTGGACCCACGGGCCGTAGGTGGATGTCGTTGATGGGGGTCCTGATTTTGTGTCTCTGATTTCAAACCACGGCTGACCAGGACGGTCTGTGGTATGACCAACAGACTGAAGGTCTAGCCTTTGGTAGGGTTCGACAGTTATTTTCCTAGGGGCATTTGGGTCTTTCCCTAATTATTCTAGTCTAATACTATGTCGTTTTACCCTTTACCTAAAGCCTTATATTAGTGTTTTAACCCTCCAAATCACCCAAACTCAATTCATTCTCTCAAATTCCTAAAAGAAGAACAAGTCTTCCTCTTAAAAATTTCTCTCTCTAGAAGTTGAAGAGAAGCTAGGGTTTGCAAGTCAAGTCTCTAATTCCACCATTGAAGTCAAGCTTTTGACATTGAGGTATGATAGTTTTCATCCATGGAGCCCTTTCCTCCATGGAGTTTCTAAATTCTCCAATTTACAAAGTTAGAAATCCCCAATTGAGTTAGGATTTTTCCTTCATGTTATGGGTTCTTGTAAATGTTGATTTATTTGATTGATTTATGAACTTTTATGCTGAATTGATATAATCTCATGATTTTAAGATGAATCCTCATGAACCCATGCTTAACTCATGTTTTCTAGATATTGATGCTTGAAAATGAGTTTTGAACTATGAAAGGTGAATTATGGAATTATGCATGTTCATATGGAATTGATGAGAAAATGTAGATTGCTTTAAGAGTAAAAGCATATATGTTGTTATGGTTAATTGGTGTGAAAGGATTGCTCACATAACTACCTCATGCGTGAATGTGGATGGTTTTCTCACATAAAGAATTCTAAGGTTGAAAGGTCATCTCACCTAAAATGAATCAAAGATAAGATTCTAATGAAACCTAGCTTGGATTGGTTGCTTGATCGTACTTTTCCATGGATGACATATGAGTTAGCTTGGATTGGCAAGATGACGTTCCCTTCCATGGATAATAAAATCAAGTTAAGAAAATGATTATTCTGTGGGATTTACGCTTAGCATCGAGAGGATATTGAGATGAGAGTTCTCCCATTGGTAGAGGCCTTGTTTCTAGAAGCAATCTCTTTATCCCATACCTATGCGGCCCATAGGATGATTGTGTTAGATATATATTAGCAAATGGATCCACATAAGCTAAAAGTTCATGGTCTTACCTTGGCAAGTAGGACACCCTTTTTTGGTGTGGGGTAGACACCGGATTCCGTGTTGATAGCTTACATGGTCTTATATGTTTGTTAAAGGTAAATATCCCACAATAATGAACTAAGGTTACTTCAAGAAGTATCTCACATGTGACTTAAGATGATGCCTATTTGCATTGACCATGTTTTATGACTTGTGTCTTCTAGTTCTTTTACATTCATGATTTAGCTTGGTCATTGCACTTTATGAAAATGTTGTTTTTCTCATGTTTTCAAATGTCTTATGCATGGCTATCATACTTGGTATATATTTTGTACTAATGCATAATATTTCCTACATTTGGAGAAATGTAGGGACCGACCTTACAGATTCGCACTTCCATGGCTAGTATCTCATATAGAAGACTGAAGTTGGGTGAGTCCTCATATTTCAAGGATCGAGCTTGATTTCCGTTTTTGTCTTTACTTTCAGTTTTGGAACTTGATGTACTGGCTACACCCTGATAAACTTTTATGTACTAGATGGCTTTGAGACGATGTTTAGATTTTCTCTTTTTCTCTATAAAACTTTTATATGTTGAAACTGTCTTTTTATCTCTTATATTCTATTTCCTTGTATGATGAATGTTAAGTGGCTTGTATGGGGCCTCTCAGGGTCATATACACCATATTACGCCTAGGGGCTACCTTGGGTCATGACAATATTTATATATAGACGTGCAAGATATATGTAACTGCAGATCAAAATATGATAGGAATGATTATATTAAAACTCACGAGAAGACATGTAATTAACTCTTAAACTAGTGAAATTTGCATTGTTTACCCTACATAAAAATCAGTTAACGTGCATTCCAAACTTCCTGTCAATAGGTATGCTTTGACGAATTAAATTAAATTTGGGATAATTTTATTGTTTAGGTAATATTTCATGTTATTTTCAGTTATACTTGATGTTTTTAAGGTTAGATGTAACTATTTTATCATCACGACCCAAATCATCGGCTGCATGGACACCTACTTTATTCCCTAGATATGAGAACTCTTACTACCCAAGTAAAATTGAAAATCTACGAAAGTAAAATAATACTCAATTCAACACTTATTTAATTAAGAAAATAATTTATCAACTTTAATAAATTACACAATCTTTGAAAACCTAAATCCCTCCCTAGCCCAAAAGCTACAAAAAAAATTCGTCCCAAAACATGGTATGCATTAGTATAGAACTACCAAAAAAGATCGAGTATAGGACTAGACATATACAAATAAATAGATTGTCTTGTAATACAAAAGATTAGAAAAAATATATTAAATAAATTGTCTCATAATACAAAGGACTAGTCAAAATAGCATAAAAAGATTAGTCAACTTTGAACACCATTAATCTCACTCCTAATATCCAACTATTAGATGTATTTCACGAGGATCAACACAGACGACTAGAACTCATAATTGCATCAGAAAAAAATACAATACCACATGAGTACTAAACAACGAATACTCGCTAGGCCTCATAGGTCGATCAAGGTTGAGATTAAAAAAGTATAAAGATGTACGAGTAAGTAAAATAGTAAGTAAGTCAACCATGAAGGAACAATAATCGTAAGATAAGCCATAAGTCGCGAAAGGAGAATTTAAGGCCGAACTCAAGTAAGTAAGCTATCTAAAACCCAATTGGACTCTAAGCCTAAAAGGTGCATACAATAGGCAATAAATCTAACCATACCCCCATAAGCCCAAAGATTACATACAAAAGTTAATATTAAGGAAGGACAATAACAAGAACAACCAAGAACATCAACCATAAACTCAAGAAAAGACCACCTGGAATCTGACTTTAGAATAGTTGCGAATAAGGTATAGCTCATCTTGGAATCTTACAAGATGATTACTACATCAAAGGTCAGCCTCTTCCAAAATATTACATCGGAAGAAACGGTCATTCCTAAATTATGACATTGAGATAACTACACGAAGCTAGCTTCTTCCGAAATCTTACATCAGAATAGTTAGTCCTTCCCAAAATTTTACATCAGAATGCCACAATAAGACGAAGCCTCTCCCAAAATATTACATCAAAATAGCTAGTCAATTTTGTAATCCTACATCGGAATGAACACTGAGAACCTACCTTCTCCCTGAATCTTACATAGGAAATCCACAACAAGACTAAGCATCTCTCAGAATCTTACATTAGAATAACTAGTCAATTTTGAAATCTTACATCGAAATAGCTAATTAATTATATAATCTTACATCATAATGAACATTGAGGACCCATCTTCTCTCGGAATCTTACATCAAAATAGCTAGTTCCCCCTGAAATCTTACATCGAAAGTCCATCACACAAGAACCAATCATTTTCAGAATCTTACATCGAAGGGTCCAATCACACACAGAGTAGAACTAACCATCTAATGCAAGACTAAGCACCAAAAAATCCCCAAGAAGCTAGTACCAATACAAAAAAGGGTTTTAGAAGGTCAAACTGTAATTTGAAGGGCCACATCTAACCCAAATCTAAGTCATACGAGCCATCAAGGCTAAAGTCTAAGGCACACTCTAGAAAAACCTAAGCTAAGTTCCTAACTATGCCAGTAGCAAGGCCATTTCAACTCATAACTAGATCACGGGAAAAACAATAATAATAAAGGCAAGAATAAACAATATTATTCCCGAATACATCCCAAAAAGGCTAACGAAGTAATATGGATATCAATGAGAATCATACTAGCTAACCTAATCTAGAAACCTGTAATTTATAATCCTAGAATAATTAACGAGCTAAGTCTACTATCAATAAGTCGTAGCCTATCTCAAAGTTGAACATGGGAGTTCCAAATCTACTAAAGGGGAGCTTTTCCACTCCGAGAATCCTCCAGATGATGTCATACTAAATAAGCAATCTACGCGTCAATACAAGGAAAAATGATACCCATAATGCAACAAAGTGACTGGGGCCCAAAATCAGGTTAAAATAGGCTCTAGGACCCATACATCGAATCACCGAATTGGCTCTATCACCAAATCCACAAAAGCTCAGGGAATTTGTGCCCCAAAAATAGAGAAAATCCGAGCTTAATCGAAGCTAAAACAACCTAAGGATTAATCTAGCTCAAGAATAAAAAATTCATTCTAAAAACGAAGAAATTATGAGACTTATGATTTTTGAAGCATTCAAAATGATACCAACAAGGATCCTAAGCTCAACCTAGCACATACTCAAGAAAATCCACTGAAATCGCCTTAAACCCAAGTTCCAAATCTTTTCCCTTTCAATGAAAGAATGAAGAGAAAAGAAAGATAAAACTGTCAGTGACGTAGTAGTCGGTAGCACCAATGGACCAAGATTTGTAGGAGTAGTATTGCATTGACAGATAAAGCTCCACAAGGATGATGGTCAACAGTACCAATCAACTCTGCGGGAGAAGGCCCTACTCCACAGGCGCGAGGTCATTGAAGCGACCAAGCTCTATAGGAGTGAGATCTGATCACATCGTGAGCTTCAGCAGGAGTGGCTCCATCGAAGAGAACCCTGCTTTGCGGGAGCGTCTACACTGGTAGTTGGTGCATCAATTACTTGGGATTAAAATCCCAAGTCTCGAACGAACATTCAAAATTTGATCAGGGTCAATCAAAACTAACAAAAAATGCAATCCAACTAGAAATGATATTTTGGACTCAATGGAACTACTGAAACTTACAATAGGGATCGTCTCGATAAAAAGTGGGTCACAAAATCCAAGCTCCATTTTAGCTAAAATAACAAGATAGCTTGAAATGAGTATGGATGCCTCAGGACTCGAACCAAAGGTCCTTTTAGACCAAAATTGACATTTCCAAGCTAATGGGACCATTAGAATCACATTTGGGGGGTTGTTTACTTGAAGTTTTGATCGAAGTCGAACATCTAAATTTTAGATGCTCCAAAATACAAAACTTGCATAAAAACCCAAATGAATTGTCTAGTGGTCATCATGTTAGTCCCAACAATTCATAAATGACTTGGGGAAGCTATATGCTATTTCTAAATGTTGAAAACATGACCAAGAGGGTCATTACACTATCACTCCATCCCATACTACATGAGCGTTCTAACCACCACTCTATAGAACTTATCTTTAAGTTTAGGTGGTATGTTCTTTCATATGAGACTCTAGAGGCAAGCCTTCATTTCATCTGTGACACCCCAATGTGATGTGTCATGTGTGACATCATCATTGATGTCTTCACTACCCTAAATTACAGACCTAAGATACTTAGAACTTTCCCTCTTGGGGATAGTCTGTGGGGCAAGCCTTACTTCTACGTCTACTTCATTCAACACAATGTTGAATCTGCACTCCGAATATTTCATTTTTGTCTTGCTCAACCTGAGTCCTTTGACTTCAAAGTTTTTCACCGAACCTCCAACCTAGTATTAACTTTGTCCCGTGTATCATTTACCAATACTATGTCGTCTACACATAATATATACCATGGAACCTCCCCTGAATAGACCATGTCACCACATCTATAAATAGTTTGTAATCAATCTTACCTTTGTGATGAAATGTGAAAAAATGTCGTAGCTAGCGTGCATGAAAAAGAGGGTTTTATTTGTTGAATGAAAATTCATATTTTTCTGCAGTTTTGGACTTAACGTTTTATTCAGAGTCTATTAAATTATACAATTTTATCATGTAGGAGCGAATTCAGGATATTGAATGGAGGATTCTCAAGAATCCAACAACGTTTGCCTCAACCCTATATTTATATTGAAAATTCATTAAATTTAGTTGGAATCCATATATAACTAAATAGAGCAATTAAATTAGTGGAAAAGTAGAAACTATCATGCTTGATGTGGATTCAATTCCCCTTGGAGTGAGGCAAGCTAGACAAGAAGATTCAAAACCAAATCATAGCCAATAATTCAATTGCAAAATGGATTTATTAGCGTATTGATTGTGAATATTATGGTTTGCTCATTTTCCTTATTTGTTTGGTCGTTAACCCATTAAGAGTTATTAAATTTTAAAAATGTACATCTTGATATTATAATATGTTGCATAAACGGTTAAGGGAACTATTTGAGGTGTGAAGAGAAAAATCTCTTTTATATGACTTTCACTTATTGTTCCCGGCCCAAAAAAGTGACTGACCAGAGCAGGGCCCTATTGATAAATGAAAACAAAGTTAGGACAACATATAAATTTAATAGGGAAAGTCATTTTATTCCCTAGAAGTTTGTCCGATTGGGTAAGCCAGAACTCTTGATGAAAAAAATCTTATAAGACTAAATTCAGAATCAGGAATAAAAGAAAAAGTATGAGTTAAGGTCTATGAGCTTTTAAGGAGCCTAGTAGAATATTTTTTTGGTCATAGTACCTTTTCTGTGGGCTTTGGGATAAGGCAACCCCCTTCTGCTTCTATATTGCATCGTTTATTTTGCTTCTTGAGGTTAAGGCTCAATGTCGACCTTCTTGTATTCGAATAAAATAATATATATGATATATGACTTTATTAAAAAAAAAAAGTTGCATCATGTATGAGCTATTTGCTTGCATCAATTTTTAATCTATTATTTGATGTTCAATATAAAAACTGAAATTATTTGATGTTTTTATATCTAATATTTTGTTACCAAAAAAAGGAAGATCTTCACGTATGTATAGACTCTCTCATGGTTAACTAGTTTATTAATTTCACAAGGCCTTAGACTTATTATTTGTGCATTGGTTATGGACCTAACAATAAGATAATGCATTTGTTCATGTATATATTGTTGTGACGTAAATACAACTTTGAATTTGTATGTTGAAGATTCTCCAGCAATTAGTCAGTAGGGATCAGAAATAAATTAATATGAATTGTTCTAATGCTTGTGTCTTATAGGTTCCTAGGAGATGTTTCTCTTATGAACATTGGTTTGACGGTATGGTTAAAACATAAATATTAATTTGCTTTACATATACTTTGTTGATTAGCACGATAAATCAATCAATAAGACGTTAAATCATATCGAATCAATCAAAATATAATTGATTAGGTCAGTGGATTAGTATATTTAAGAAATGATAATCGATAAACTGAACTATTAAATACAAACATTCAATCAAACTACCTGATAAACATCCCTATTATAGTAGACTTGAATCTCTTTACAAAGAGGAAATTTCTATGCCTCAACATAAATATATTTTATTTTCTTCATTGTATTTTAAAATTGCAATCATATTTTCACTAACATGGTCTTGTACTACAATTTGGAGTAGAAGAAGAAGTTGCAAGGCAACATAACATAAAAACTATGTTTGTGGGGTTTTTTGTTGCTTAAACTTTATATCGCAGACATCAACTCTTAATTTTAAATCATTGTGCCAAGCCAACAAGCACTCAAATTATTTTCTACCTATAATAGTCAAAAGTTTCAGTGAAACCTCATACAATTTACTCCCTACGTCCACTTTTACTTGTCACTTATTTTTAAAATAGATTTTCATTTATACTTATCACTTTTGACATATAAAAAAAAGACAATAATTTTTATCTATGTTTTACCCTCATGATTAAATACTTACTTTTCAAATTATTTTTCAAGACATTATTTAATAGGATAAACCTGTAAAGTACTTATATCAATTATTATTTTCCTAATGGGTGTGACAAGTAAAAGTGAACGGAGGGAATACTATTTTATAATTCAAATTTATGTTTTTCGCTCATCACTGAAAGAGCTTATCCAAAGAAGTATTACCACAAAAATATATTTTCCCAAAAAAACAATAATGTCAAAGACTAATATAATTCATAAAAATGAAAAAAAAAGACTAATTAGGCACTTTGTGTTAGAATTCAACATTCACCATGGAAAGCATAGAGAATGATTAGAAACTGAAACGAGAGAAGGAGAATAAACGTGAACTGCATTCACGATATTTTCACAATCTTATCTGTATACACACATGGATTGATTTATTTATACTATCTAAGCATAATTAATCATCCTAGCTAAATCAATTAAACAGTTGACTGTACATTGATAAGTTCAACTAATCAATTCGGTTACGTAACTAACTAACTAATCAGTTCATCAATGCACTGTGATACAATTTGTTAACTCCTCAACACCCCCCTCAAGCTAGGAGCAATGAAAATGTTTTTCATGCCTAGATTGAAAAGAAGGTAAGAATACTGATAATGAGTGAGGCCTTTGGTTAGAATGTCAGCATGTCGCTCCGAAGTACATAGGTGAAGAAGAGAAATCAACCCTGTGGACCCTTTCTCGAGTGAAGTGACAAACAATGTCGATATGCTTGGTACGCTCATGAAACACTGATTAGAGGCAATTTGAATGGCCTACTTACTATCACAATGCAAAGGCACAGGAAGAGGAACATTGACATTTAGTGCAGTGAACAGGCCAGCTAACCAACCAACTTCTGCCACAGTACATGCCAAGCTGCGATATTTTGCCTCAGCTGAACTACGAGAGATGGTGGATTGTTTTTTTGATTTCCAGGAAATAGGAGAAGAACCAAATTTGATCAAGTAACCAGTAGCTGAGCAACGAGTGTTGGGATAAGATGCCCAATCAGCATCACAAAAGACAGTCAGGGTGAAGTCAAATTCTAATGAAAGAAGAATACCTAGACCTGGAGAGTGTTTAAGATATTGAACTACTCTAGTTGTAGCAACCATATGAGATAACTTGGGTGAATGAATGAATTGGCTCAATGTCTGGACAACAAAAGAGATATCAGGTCTTGTGTGAGTGAGATTGAGCAACCTACTAACAAGTCTTTGGTAAGAGCTAATGTCATTGAGTGGGGAATCATCATGTGAGGCAATCTAGGTCCACAGTTGTGAGCTTTAAATGTAACTCAAAAGGAGAACCAACTGGCTTGGCTCCAGATAATCCCAAGACATAAATGAGATCAAGTGCATACTTCCTCGGGTGCATGACTATGCATGTTGCACTTCTAGGAAATTCAATCCTTAGAAAAAAAATCTGATCTCTCCAAGATCCTTGATCTTAAAACTAGATGGTAGGCATTTCTTGGTGTCTTGAATCATATCCAAGTCATCTCCAGTAATTATCAAATCATCAACATAGACAAGAATAATAACAATCTTCTCTGCAGACTGTTTTGTGAACAAAGAATAATCCAAAGGGCTCTGAGAGAAACCAAAAAATAGCAAAGTTGTGGTTAACTTCACATTCCACTGCCTAGAGGCTTGCTAAAGACCATAAATATATTTGACTAATTTGCAGGCATGAGTGGTCTTATATTGGTTAGAAAAACCTGGTGGCATAGTTATATATACTTCCTCTATATATAATTCCTCCTCCAAGTCTCCTTGCAAAAAAAATTATACACATCTATTTGATGAATGTGCCGTTGTTTTGTGGCAGCCAAGGATATCACAGCCCTTACAGTGACCATTTTAACCACAGGGGAAAAGGTTTCTTAATAGTCAAGGCCTTCTTGTTGGCTATAACCGTTAGCTACCAATCTGGCCTTGAATCTTTCAACTTCACCATTTGCCTAATACTTGATCTTGTAGATCCATTTACATCCAATAGCCCTTTTTTCAAGAGGCAGAGTCACAACATCCCATGTATGGTTATCTTTTAATGCCTTGATTTCTGATTATTACATTGCCTCAACCCACCTTGGATCCTTGACAGCTTGAATGTAAGACTTAGGTTCTATATCATCTGAGAACTTGGCAACAAAGCTATGATAAGAGGGAGAGAGTGACTCATATATTAACACATCACTAAGAGAGTACAAATAGGTAGAAATGGATGAACCAGGACGCTTTGAAGGCACAAGAAAATCCTTCAACCAAATTGGAGGTTTGGTTTGTCTATTGGATTTTCTAGAAGCTGGAATAGGAGGAATCTCATGTGCAGAGGGTGAAAGATCATGCAGAACCTCAACACCACAAGAAGGTGGTTCAGTAAAAAAATACCCAGAAGAAGCAGGATCAAATGGAGAAGTAGAGAATGTAGGATGACTAGGATGATTAGGCATGACAGGCGAAAAATGATCTGAAAGGGAAGTAGAGGTTGATGTAGGAAGGGGCACTGAATAAAGAGATTCAAGATCTAAGGATAGGTCATGGTTTTGTGGAAAAAAATTAGGCTCCTTAGGTTCCCTAGAAAGAAATGGAAAACGGATTCATGAAATATCACATCTCTACTAATAAACACTTGTTTCTTGTCCAGATCAAATACCTTGTAACCCTTCTGATATAAACCATATCCCTGTAAGACACATTTCACAGCCCTGGCACTGAATTTATCCTACCTAGGTAAAATTGTGACATAACATAAGCAGCCAATGACTGGTAAATGAGATAAATAGGGTACTCGACCATAAAGCATTTCAAAAGGTGATTTATCTTGTAAAACAATAGAAGAGACTCTGTTGAGTATGTACACAACTACTTCAACACAACAACCCCGGAATCTTGATGGCAAATTTCCCTGAAACTTAATGGCCCTAGCTGTCTCTAAGATATGTCTATGCCCCCTTTCCACCACTCCATTTTTTTGTGGAGTGTATGGACATTAGATCTGATGTAAAATACCATGAACTTTGAATAACTCACCACAAGTGGTGTTGAAGAACTCTGACCTATTGTCAATTTTGAAAACTTTGACATGTTTTTCAAACTAATTCAAAATCATAGCAATAAAGGCTTTGAGCACACTAGATGCATCAGACTTTACTCTTAGCAAAAAAATCCAAGTCCATATAGAGTAATCATCCACTAATGTGAGAAAATAGTTCATGCCATTATAAGTAGTAGCATTCCCCAAACATCCATGTGAATCAATTCAAAACAAGCAACAAATTTAGTAATATTGTGTTTAAAAGGAAGTCTAGCTTGCCTCATTGGCCTAACATACTACTGTATTTATTGGCAATACTAGGGAGTTTCAGTAGGAATGGTAAAGGTACATTGCCCATCCTTCTATGCCAAATATCTGAGTTTCGTATCTTCTGTGCAATCAAAGAGTGACTGGTGATTAACTGTCTATTGCCTTTATGTTCCTTCAACAAGTAGTGCCCTTCTTGTTCTCTACCAATCATTTTCACCCTCCCAGTGGACAGGTCATGAAATGTACAAAAATCAGGATAAAAGGAAACACAACAATTCAACTGTTTGGCAGCTTTAGAGACAGACAAGAGGTTGAACTTGAATGTAGGAACACATAGTACATCCTTGAGAACATCACCTCCTGCTAGATGATTGTTACCAACATGTGTGATATCAGTAGATTCCCCATTAGGCAACTGCAATTTTCCTGTATTTCCAACTTCAGTTCCAGCAATCAATAAATGTGAGTTACCAACCATATGATTGGTTGCACCTGTGTCAACATTCCAGTTAGGATTAATATCAGATGCATGAAGATAGATACCTGCTATGTGTGCACTAACATGTTGCCCACCCACATTGTTTAGCAACCCCAATAGTTGTGCATAATGGTCAGGAGTGAACATAGGAGCAGTGTGTGATGTTGGTGAAGTCCCTTCTTCTTGCACCAAGTTACTACCAGTAGTAAGGTCTCTTCGTTTAGAGTTAAAATCAGCTGAGTATCCTATCAGCTTATAGCATTTTTCCTTCAAATGACCAGTGAGTTGACAATGCCTGCATTTCATCAACTTGATACATTGTTCCTTAGTGTTCCCTCTTACATGACAAAATTCAGACTCTACTCCATATTTCTTAGGCTTAGATCCTGGACCTCTAGCAGTGGGATCCATACCTCCATTGTCACCTGCTATTTATTGAGTTTCATCTTGAAAGACCATTGCATAGGCTTGGTTATCATCCTTAAGGAACTGCAACAATCTCTGATATTGGAGAAGTGCTACATAATCCTTGGATTTAGTACAGTCACATCAAGGAGGAGGCATCAACGAATCATATTCATCCCATAAGTCCTTTAGCTTAGAGTAGGTGGAGATTGAAAAGTGCCCTGTGCCACAATAAAAATCGACTTGTGTAGGGAGAGCATTCGTGATGCTGTGACTTTATCAAATCGTTCATGCAAATCCTCCCAAATCGTATGTGAACTTGCACGAAATAAAACTGCATTAATCAGATCTCGACTTACATTGTGCATAATCCACGATTTCACAATTGCATTGCAATGATCCCATAGCAATTCATAAGTAGGTCCAAAAGTGTCTTTGTTGATAGAGCCATCCACAAAATCAAGCTTGTTTCGAGTCAACAATGAGAGTTGCATAGCTCTTCGCCAGAGAGAGTAGTTTTTCCATCCCAACCAGTGGCATGCCAATTGACATCGAGCTTGGAGCATCAGAAGCATGTAAAAACAACAAATGATGGTAATCAATACCAAGTTGATTCTTATATTAAAGAGAATCAGAAACATTAGCTCTAATATGGTCATCAATGACTACCGCATCAATTGCCATCGGAATTGATGAAAGCGATGAAAGGATTCACAAAAAAAAACTCAGAAAAAGAAAAGGAACCTCTCGATCTCCAACTAATCCTCGAATGAAATCCCTAGACTCACTTAATTAAAGCTCCGATACCATGTTGGAATTTAGCATTCACCATGGAAAGCACAGAGAATGATTGGAAACTGAAATGAGAGAAGGAGAATTCAGGGAGAAAACGTGAACTGCATTCAAGATATTTTCACAATCTTATATGTATACACATGGATTGATCTATTTATACTAGTCACTAAGCATAATTAATCATCCTAATTGAATCAGTTAAACAGTTGATTGTACATTGATAAGCCCAACTAATCATTTATGTTACGTAACTAACTAACCAACTAATCAATACACTGTGAAACAATTTGTTAACTCCTCAACACTCTGATCATTGTATATAATGAATACCAAACCGTAATTATTGGGTTCGGTTTGGTTCTACGTATGAGCGAATCAGTTTTTTTTTTTAAAAAATAGCAATTCTGCTAGGCATGATGGCTAAACTATTGCTGAACTTTTGTATTGACTAAGAATTTCCAGAGTGTTAACAACAATAACTAAATTGTTGCTGGTATATTCAATTGAGTTCCTTCATTAAAAGCTTGGAGTCATTTACAAATGTGGGATGATCTTAGGCATATTTATATGCCTAAGTTGTCAATAATTTCCCATAAAGAGCTTGAATTGAGGAATGATCTTGAGTTTATTAGCTTGATTTTTATTATACTTGTGATGATTGTGCACTTACACAAATGATTAGTTGTTGCAGGAACTTTCAAGGAGCTTGGAGTCGAATGGAAGAAAATAGATGTGAAGGCGTGCGAAGAATAGACTAAGTGTGAAAGCACCTGGGCCTGGCGTACTGAGAGAAGCTCCGCGCCAAGCTTGAAAGATCAGAATAGCCTTTCTGGCGCTCTGCTAGGCGCGACGCGCCAACCCTTGAAGTTCTGAAGCGCCTTCTTGGCGCTCTACTGGGAAGGGCACACCAAGGTGACAAGTTCAGAACGCCTTTTCAGGCGTGATACTAGGCGCGGCGCCCCACCCTGATGCCAACTTTTCCAGAGAAAATACAACTAAATAGGACTCCTTGTTGTTTTAGAATTGGGTCTTAGTTTTTCTAATTATTATAAATAGACCCCTAGGGTTCATTAGTGAGGGGGAAGTTTTGATTTAGTGTGCAAGAGCAAGAATTCAAGTTTGTAATAGGTTTTAATCCTTTAACTCTTCTATATTCCAAAAATTGCATGAAAAATTGTCTTTTGTGGTTTTCTAGTAGCATGAGTGGCTAAAGGCCATATTTCTGGGGATGTAGCTACGGATCGAATGTTGATTATATAAGGTTATTGAATTAATTCTTGGTTGTCCTTATAAGTTACTTTTATATTCTTGTTTTAGTATTTCTTGACTGGCCATCTAGAGATAAATATATTGTCTAATCTTAAAATCAGGAGAGGAGAGGTTAGATAGACCAGAGAATATAGAGAGCTCGATCCACCCATTAAATTGAGGTGATTAGTGTTCAGGAGTGACGCCCAGACGAATACCTTGCTTGGTTACGAAATATGATGAAATATAAATGCTCGCCAGTTAGTCTATTTATCCTCGCTCAATGATGTAGTTAGATAGCTAACTGGGGTAGGCGACGAGAGGCGTATAACCCGGATTATATCATCAACCCTATAAACCAGTAACTTGACAATCGAAATTAGTTCTAAGCCAATAATATGATACATGAGATTCAATACATGCTGCAGCC
The DNA here is from genome assembly GCA_029582685.1 of Solanum piurae. Classification (NCBI taxonomy): domain Eukaryota; kingdom Viridiplantae; phylum Streptophyta; class Magnoliopsida; order Solanales; family Solanaceae; genus Solanum; species Solanum piurae. The sequence goes on from JAJOOO010001981.1 coordinate 35,508, forward strand.
CTGGAATTTCTTTTAACTTGCTTGAAACATTATATCAAAGTCGTTCACAATTAGTTACTTTCATTTAATGCATAATTATTAGTAGATAAACAATAAAGAATTAACTCTTGAAAATGTTACTTTTTATTTTTAGTTGTAGATTTAAGTGAATATAAGTTGATCATAAGTCCCTTGGGAAAGATAACTCGTTTCTTAAAGAATCTCTACTACTTGTGCGACTACGTACACTTGCGTGTATATTGTGGAGCAACAAGTTTTTGGCGCCGCTGCCAGGGATTTAGAAATTGATTTATATTCAATCATCTTAACTCTACATTAGATTATTTAGATATTAATTACTTGATCTTAGCTTGTTTATTGCAGGCACTTGATTTTCAGGCCTGGCTCGGAAAGGAGATCTTGTCTAACCTTACAACGAACCAAAAAAGAGTTTTACACCAGCGCAGGAAAATGGCGAATCAAAGACGACATGGAGAGTTGAGGTTAGGTCTTCCGGGAAATATTGATGATGATAATCAAGACAACTTGAATAACCCGAAAAATGAGAATAACCAAAGGAACCCGAATAACCAAGGAAATTTGAATAACCAAGGAGTACCGCCTGTCGTACCCGCAAGAACAGTCTGTGATGTGGAAGTCCCACTCACAGCCAATTTGGCATCTAGTATTAGGAAACCTTCACCGGGGGTAGATTTGAATTAAAGCAGAGCATGGTATAGATCCTCTATTCTAATGGGCAATTCACTGGTCTCCCCCATGAGGAACCTCAAATCCATCTTAGGACTTTCATAGACATTACCAATACATACATCCCAATTAGAGTCTCATCAGACTATGTAAGTTTGACTTTGTTCCCATACTCATTGTTAGGAGTGGCAAGGCATTGGTTAGACTCTGAGCGACCAAACTCAATCACTACTTGGGATGATATAGCAAAGAAGTTCTTGAGTCGATTTTTCCCATCCAAGAAAACCGCTAAGCTAAGAGATGAGATAATAAACTTTATTCAAAAGCAAGGAGAGGACATGTACCAAGCATGGGCGTGTTTCAAACAAATGTTGAATGCTTGCCCACACCACATGCAAACCAATGAGGTACTTGCTCACACTTTCTTTGAGGGTTTAGATTATAATGCCCGTGCTCTTCTTAATAGTGCAGCAGGTGGACATGCCCTATCCATAACAAGTGAAGATTTCTTCGCCTTACTCAATAAACCTTTTGAAAGGAACAAAGGGTATGGGGGGAAATGTCTAGAACCCCAACCCAAAAGGCTGCAGGGATCTTAGATGTAGACCAAGCTACTGCCATAAATGCCAAATAATGCAATGCAACATCACATGACCTTATATTTTAAACAAATGGCTCTAAATCAGGCACCTATAAACGTGGTACAACAGGCAGCAAATTGGTGTGAGGTATGTGGTAGTGGAACTCATGAAACCGAGCAATGTGAGGCAAACCCGAATTCCGTAAACTATGTGGGTAATGCACAAAGGGGTGAAGTGCAACAAAATTATGGTAACACTTACAACCCTAGTTGGAAAAACCATCCTAACTTCTCATGGGGTGGTAACCAATACCATTCTCAAGGGGCTGGGCAACAATACTACAATCCTAACCAAGGCTCAAATCCTAGTGCACCAAAATTGGGGATGACCAATGAAGAGATACTCCAAAAGCTCATGACTGAAATAGGGACCAAATTAAATGCTAGAATAGATAAGCAGGATGAGAACATTAGAAACATCCAGATGTCCCAAATGAGTTTAGAGAAACAAGTTGCGCAAGTGGCTAATTCTTTGAACATGCGTCCCCAATGATCCAAAAGCTCCAATGTTGAGGTACTCATTCCTCAAAAGAAATTACCACCTCCATTTCCACAAAGGCTGAAAAAGCAGAATAAAGATAAATGCTTCGGTAAGTTTCTCTCTCTCCTTAAACAGATTCACAATAATCTACCTTTGGTTGACATTTTGCAGGGTATCCCGGAGTATGCTAAATACGTGAAGGACATTGTGGCTAGCAAGAGAAGGCTCACGAAATATGAAACTGTAGCACTTACTGAGGA
>JAJOOO010001983.1:0-29043 GCA_029582685.1 Solanum piurae
CAAATTTCACAGTTATCTCATATATATATATATATATATATATATATATATATTAACAATCATTTTCATTAAATAGTCATGAAGCTAGACAAAAAGGCCTTTTTATCCGTTACAACATGTTAAAATATATTAATATGATGATGTCTAATTACGTGTATTTTGACATTTAAAAACAGCAACTACAACTATGGGCCATGTGGAAGAGCCATCGGAGTGGACCTTTTAAACAATCCTGATTTAGTAGCCACAGACGCAGTCATCTCATTTAAATCAGCTATCTGGTTCTGGATGACACCTCAATCACCAAAGCCTTCTTGCCACGATGTCATCACCGGAAGATGGCAACCATCTGGCGCTGACCAAGCAGCTAATCGTGTCCCTGGATTCGGTGTCATCACAAACATCATCAATGGTGGCCTGGAATGTGGTCATGGAAGTGATAGCAGGGTCCAGGACCGAATTGGATTTTACAGGAGGTATTGCGGAATTCTTGGAGTTAGTCCTGGTGACAATCTTGATTGTGGCAATCAGAGGTCTTTTGGAAATGGACTCTTAGTCGATACTGTGTAACGATCGATTTCATCGTATAAGGCCCCAACTATAAATAAATTTATGTATGTACGAAATTGTATGAATTGTGATTGTAATATGATGGGACCACGACTTATAATTGTTTGTTTTTATAATAAACAAAGACTATTGTTCTTCTTCTAATGTTGTGACGGGTCATGTAAATTAGATGTTAACAATCGAGCCATTTCATTACATTATTTAGGAAAGCACTGAAGTTATAATTTAACCTTATTATAATAGGTTAGTTAACACTATTTTCTAAAAGATTATCAATCACTATTTTATTATTATTATTGAATAGAGTTATCTGGCATTATCTGTTAAATAATCTGATTGTATAAATATTTTTTACATCGTTAATTCACACCACTACCTAGCTCCTCTTTAGTTTTCTAATAATGTTTGTAAATTGGTAACTATTGAATTGAATATTGGTGGTGTGTTGATGCTATATATTGGATAGATTTAGATGTGACAATCTCAATTACTGACAATTGAATAGGTGAATTAATTCCTACATGTCAATATTGTGTGAATTTCACATGTAAATGAATAATAATTGAGTAAAAGATAACCCAAGAATTATGCCTGATCAAGTGAGATCAAGGGGCAAGTCCATATACTACTTTTCATTTACTTAGGTGCCTTTCCATTTTTCCTTTTACACTTGAGTCATTTAATCAACACAGATACAATGTATTTCAATGAAGTCTCCATCAATCACCCTCAAATTTTTCCACAAGCATTACTTTTTCCCTAAAGAAGTTGCAACTTCGAAAGTCAAATCAATGTGTATGTGGTTACAACACATTTGGTAACATAAAATTTGTGCAAATGATTTTGTGTTTTAATTCCTTGAATCATCATCTCCATGTACACTCCACAATACCTAAATAGCTGTGACAAAAAATAGTTTATTTTCTCAGTAGTACCCACGCTTTTTGTTCTATTGATAACTTGAACCCTGCCACACTGGGACTGAGATATGACCGAGACTTCTATGGGAGACAGTTGTGGGGAATTTTTCGCAAAACGTAAAGAATATTTATTATCTGAGCAACTCCTGTTATTAAGAATAGTAATTATTGGAACCTCAATATTTTTGGGTCCAATAATCATTGGACTCTTGTTGGTGATCAAATGAAACCAAAGGAATTGATAAGCATCAAGTAGTGAAAAAGCAATTTTAGACGTTGAGGTTAATTTTATATATAGTTATGTGTTTGGATAAAAATATTAAAACTAATAATAAGGAACTAGATTTGTTTTGATAAAAGAATTATGATAAACATTTTTTCTATTAAAATGAGTCACAGAGATGGTTATGGCTGATTTTGGTTTAATTTATGCACTTTAAATATTATCAAACACGTAAATAAATCAAAAAATATTTATACACTATTTAAACTAGCTTATAATAATAAGATTAGTCAAACACCTTAGAGGATGAGACATGACTTAAAGTCTTGTCTCTGAACTCATGACTCGTTTACATAACTAAATTTGTAATTAAATGTTTTATATATATATAATGAGTTTTCTAATATAATTACAAAATCTAATTAAAAGTTACTGAATTTTTCTGAAGAATATATTAGCTCTAGCTTAAAAAACCTCTTAATACCTAGAAAGCTAGCTGGAGGCTCAAATGTATCATTAATAAAGTATTTAGAAGTTAGATCGCAAAGCAAAAGAGATCCTGGCCAATTTGGATACCTAAGTTGTAATACACTTTAATGAACAAATTACGATAGTATCAGAGGCGGAATCAAAGTTAAGAATTTGGAGTTCTAAATCAATTTTATTTTGGGGTTCACAAGTTAATATACATATATTTATTTAATTTTCTAACATAAATATAGAGTCTACGAAAAAGTTAGTAAATTCGTCCAAACACATGAACCCCACCAGCTCTACATCTGAACAGTACTAGCAACTGAGGATATTATATGATTGACTTGATTTATTTTTAATACAAGAGACGTGAAGGGCTTCTATAGAATTGATCAAATTATATAATATATATATAGAGAGAGAGAGAATTGATCAAACCAATTATTTAAGCATCTTAGGAAAGTAATAAACTCTATATAATAGTCTCTGTTCCATGTTTGTGACAATTTTTAGTTTTTGGGAATCAAATAACGTGAATTTTGATTAATATATTTTTGTCAAACTAACATAAAAATAATTGTAACTTATAACATTTTTTATATAATTTTTTAAACAAATAAGTTTTAATCTTAAAATACTAAATTAACATAATTTAATATAATTTTAAAATTAATTAAACGAAAAAGGGCCTAAAATATCCTTGAAGTATTGAAAATGGTACACAACTATCCCTCATCCACCTATTGGCTCCAAAATACCCTCCTCATACACCTATTGGCTCACAAATACCCTCCCCATCCACCTTTGGGTCCAATTTTAGCCACTTCATTAACGGAGCACCATTTAAAATAATTAAATAATCTTTTTAATTACGTGGCGCTCAACCATTGATTACAATTTAATTATTTAATATAATTTTAAACCCATCCATTTTAACTAAACCCGCCCCAATACTTATTAAACACGCCCGACCCAATACAAAGAACCCATCTAATTAAAACAACCCTAAAACCTTGTTCCCAAATAAACACTCCATTTCCCCAACCAAGTTCTTGAATCAATGAAAGTTGGATGTGAAATATTTTAGGACTTCGAATTGAACTTCACAAATCTTTATATTCGTAAATAACGTTTAATTAATTGATCCAATATCATCTTTTACACCTTTTTCTTGGAGAAGCAACAAAGCAATCTTCCACTAATTAATTGATTAATTACATTAAAACGTTTAATTATTCATCTTGACAGCCTGTACTCTACTGTGTATGTCCAATGTCTGTGTGAGAGGGAGGGAGACTAATAGAAAGAAAACGTTAATACTCTCTTTAATAAATGTACACAAATTTGTTGGAAGAATACTAATAAAGCATCCAACTTTCATTGATTCAAGAACCTGGTTGGGGGAAATGGAGTGTTTATTTGGGAACAAGGTTTTAGGGTTGTTTTAATTAGATGGGTTCTTTGTATTGGGTCGTGCGTGTATAATAAGTATTGGGGCGGGTTTAGTTAAAAATGGATGGGTTTAAAATTATATTAAATAATTAAATTGCAATTAATGGTTGAGCGCCACGTAATTAAAATGATTATTTAATTATTTTAAATGGTGCTCCATTAATGAAGTGACTAAAATTGGACCCAAAGATGGATGGGGAGGATATTTGTGAACCAATAGGTGGATGAGGAGGGTATTTTGGAGCCTATAGGTGGATGAGGGGTATTTGTGTACCATTTTCAATACTTCAAGGATATTTTAGGCCCTTTTCCGTTAATTAAATTAACTCACGCAATAATCCTTCTTTATAATTTGTTGCGAACGAAAGAGTGCCTTTTTAATATTGGATTAAATTAAAAACATATGATATTGTTGTTGCTTTCTCTAGAGACAAGCTACTTAAAAACTTTTTAATATTGGATTAAATTAAATTATTTTTCTCGATTAGATCTGCTCATGCCGCGTAAAATTTATTAAAAGAAAAGCATTTGAAAAAAAGTTAAGAGCCGCCAGTATTTTTTATATATACTAAAAGAAAAAAACGAAACATGAATAGTTGTAATAAAAATAAAATAAGAAGCTAATAGCCGTCACTTATTTATTTATTTATTTTTATTTATCAAATTATTTTTAAAATAGATTTTCATTTTTAATCAATTAAAAAAAGGTAAAAATATCTGATTATGTTATTTAATACTAGTAAACGTTAATTAATAAAAATAAAATATTAAAGTAATCATATCAATCGTTATATTTTAATGATGAAATGGATCAAATTTAAATATGACAAATAAAAGTGAATAGAGCGAATAATAGCCGCCGCTTAGTATACGTGATGACCCGGAAAAAAAACAGAGAGCAATGAGAAATTGAGAATTGTTTCTTGTTTAGTCAACATCTGCTTTGTCACCTTCCTTACCTATAAATACCTTCCACTTCACCACTTTCTTCCCATCACTTTTTACTACTTCCATTAAAATGAGACTTTCTGAATTCACAGCTCTTTCTTTACTGTTTTCTCTCTTCTTACTAACTGCCTCGGCAGAACAATGTGGTAGGCAGGCAGGAGGTGCCCGTTGCGCCGCGGGACTCTGTTGCAGCAATTTTGGCTGGTGTGGTAACACTAATGACTATTGTGGTCCTGGAAAGTGTCAAAGCCAGTGTCCTTCTGGTCCTTCTCCCAAACCACCTACCCCTGGCCCTGGTCCTTCTGGTGGAGACATAGGCGGCGTTATCTCAAATTCCATGTTTGATCAGATGCTTAAGCATCGCAATGATAATGCTTGTCAAGGAAAGAACAATTTCTATAGTTACAATGCCTTTATCAATGCTGCCAGGTCTTTTGGTGGCTTTGGCACTACTGGTGATACCACTGCCCGAAAAAGGGAAATTGCTGCTTTCTTTGCCCAAACCTCCCATGAAACTACTGGTACGTCAATTCAAATTTGATGGATTCAACTTTTCAATTGAGATCTAATATAATTGATTATGTACCTATTGATATATAGGAGGATGGCCTTCAGCACCTGATGGACCATATGCATGGGGTTACTGCTTTCTTAGAGAACAAGGTAGCCCGGGCGATTATTGTACACCAAGTGGCCAATGGCCTTGTGCTCCTGGAAGGAAATATTTCGGACGAGGCCCAATCCAAATTTCACAGTAAGTTACCACAATTTTAGCAAAGTCATGGCTAAGAATTTACTAGTAACCCATGGGGAATTATATGTTATGAATTTTTGTTGGGTCTAATTACGTGTATTTTGATATTAATTAACATAGCAACTACAACTATGGGCCATGTGGAAGAGCCATCGGAGTGGACCTTTTAAACAATCCTGATTTAGTAGCCACAGATCCCGTCATCTCATTCAAATCAGCTATTTGGTTCTGGATGACCCCTCAATCACCAAAGCCTTCTTGCCACGATGTCATCACCAGAAGATGGCAACCATCTGGTGCTGACAGAGCAGCCAATCGCCTCCCTGGATTTGGTGTCATCACAAACATCATCAATGGTGGCCTAGAATGTGGTCGTGGCAGTGACAGCAGGGTTCAGGATCGAATTGGGTTCTACAGGAGGTATTGTGGAATTCTTGGAGTTAGTCCTGGTGACAATCTTGATTGTGGCAACCAAAGGTCTTTTGGAAACGGACTCTTAGTCGATACTATGTAATGGCTTCATCATCTGTTTGTTGTATTCTCTTGTTACAATGCAGGGCCTAGATATGAATAAATTTACTTATGTAATTGTGTTGAAATATGATGGAACCACGACTTATAATTGTTTTTCATTTTAATAAACAGAGACTTTGTCCACGATAGTGGATGGTTCTACTTCTACAGTGGTTCAATTCAAAACCAGATAAATACTGACTAGTCACTCGAGCCATCTCATTATTTAGAAAAAGGATTTAAGTTACTATGGGTTCACCTACCCACTCGACTTTTAATTACAAATAATCAAGATTTGCTATCATTGACAAAGTTGATCACATACAAATAGGGCAATTTGGTTGAATACCAAACAAACATGTCTGACTAATCCAAATTCGTATGAAAAGAAAAATGGATTACGGCACATTTTGACCTTAACAGACCTCCTACAGCTTTTAATTGCACGTATTACATGTTAATCTCAGTCATTTGATGAGACAACTTCTCTTCTAAGTTTTATGAGATTTAAGTGAATGAAAACCTTCCTACATGATACATATTCTTTTAAAAGGAAAATTACGCGTACAAGCAAATATATACAAGTTAATTACTTAACATAGCTATAGTTTGTCTTAATTACAATCCGCGACCTACTTTTAGTTATAATTATGCGGCTCAACTTTTTAGTTTTGTATAATTTGGAATTTGTATAATATAATTTGTATAATTTTTGTATAATTCTGAATTTATATAATATAATTTGTATAATTGTTTACACTTCCGATGTTTATAATTGTATAAATTCATTATTTTGAGTTTATACAAAAATAACTGAATTATACAAATGTACCCACGAATTATACAAACCTGCGAATTATACGAATCCGTGAATCATACAAACGAGACAACTTAAACTGTAGCTACAACCCATAAATATGCATACTATAGCTATGGAACATAATTAAATTTATTATAGTAACTATTTGCGAAAGTTCCTCTTTTTTAATTGAGTGGAAAGAAAGAACTTTGAACCTCAAAAATTAGGCATCCAAGGTACAGCCACCGTTTCTGATTTTGAGTATTGAATTTTTGGGACCAAACTGTATCATCATACTAGGGATTAAAGCTATCAACTGCAAAAGATATACGTGCAATTGCTTCATCGTATACTAAAGTACATCTTGTAAATCATAAGAAAACACGGAATTATGGTATTATTTATTTATATTCATTTTTATTTATTAAACTATTTTTAAAATAGATTTTTCACGTTTAATCTATTAAGAAAAGACCAAAAAAAAAAAAGATTCCTCATGTTATTTAATACTAAGTAGTAAACATCAATTAATAGAGATAAACTAATTTTAGGATAGATGTGTCAAATTAAAATATAACAAGTAAAAATAAACGGACGAGATATTTCTAGCCGCTTAACAGAGGTGGCCCAATAAAACAGATATTAATGAGAAATTGAGAATTGAGTCTTGTTAATCAACATCTGCTTTGTCACCCTCCTTACCTATAAATACCTTCTACTTCACCACTTTCTTCCCATCACTTATTACAATGAGGCTTTCTGCTTGTTCCTTACTTTTTTCTCTCTTATTGTTAACTGTCTCGGCAGAACAATGTGGTAGGCAGGCAGGAGGTGCGCGTTGTGCTGCGGGACTCTGTTGCAGCAATTTTGGCTGGTGTGGTAACACTAATGACTATTGTGGTCCTGGCAAGTGTCAAAGCCAGTGTCCTTCTGGTCCTTCTCCCAAACCACCTACCCCTGGCCCTGGTCCTTCTGGTGGAGATATAGGCGGCGTCATCTCAAATTCCATGTTTGATCAGATGCTTAAGCATCGCCACGAAAATTCTTGTGAAGGAAAGAATAATTTCTATAGTTACAATGCATTCATCAATGCTGCCAGGTCTTAGTGGCTTTGGCACTACTGGTGATACCATTGCCCGAAAAAGGGAAATTGTTGCTTTCTTTGCCCAAACCTCCCATGAAACTACTGGTACGTCAATTCAAATTTGATGGATTCAACTTTTCAATTGAGATCTAATATAATTGATTATGTACCTATTGATATATAGGAGGATGGCCTTCAGCACCTGATGGACCATACGCATGGGGTTACTGCTTTCTTAGAGAACAAGGTAGCCCGGGCGATTACTGTACACCAAGTGGCCAATGGCCTTGTGCTCCTGGAAGGAAATATTTCGGATGAGGCCCAATCCAAATTTCACAGTAAGTTACCACAATTTTAGCAGAGTCATGGCTAAGAATTTACTAGTAACCAATTTTGGCTAAATAAGTAAGGTGAATTATTTGTTATGAATTTTGTTGGGTCTAATTACGTGAAGTTTAACATTAATTAAAACAACAACTACAACTATGGGCCATGTGGAAGAGCCATCGGAGTGGACCTTTTAAACAATCCTGATTTAGTAGCCACAGATCCCGTCATCTCATTCAAATCAGCTATCTGGTTCCGGATGACCCCTCAATCACCAAAGCCTTCTTGCCACGATGTCATCACTGGAAGATGGCAACCATCTGACGCTGACAGAGAAGCCAATCGCCTCCCTGGATTCGGTGTCATCACAAACATCATCAATGGTGGCATAGAATGTGGTTGTGGCAGTGACAGCAAGGTCCAGGATCGAATTGGGTTCTACATGTGGAATTTTTGGAGTTAGTCCCGATGACAATCTTGATTGTGGCAACCAGAGGTCTTTTGCAAATGTACTCTTAGTCGATTCTGTGTAACAAGTTTATCATCTGTTTGATGTAGTCTCTTGCAACAATGCAGGACCCAGCTATGAATAAATTTACTTATGTAATTGTGTTGTAATCGTTTTTCATTTTAATAAACATAGACTGTCCACGACAGTGGATAGTTCTACTTCTACAGCTGTGACTTGTGACAGGTAGCTGGTTCAATTCGAAACCAGATAACTATTGACTAGTCAATCGAGCCATCTCATTATTTAGAAAAAGATTTAAGTTATTATGGGTTCACCTACCCACTCGGCTTTTAATTACAAATAATCAAGATTTGCTATCATTGATGAAGTTCATCACTTACAAATCGGGCAATTTGGTTGAAAACCAAAATAAACATGCCCAGGCCCGATTAATCCAAATTCGTATTGAAAGAAAAATGCATTATGACATGTTTTGTCTTTAACAAACCTCCTACAGCTTGTAATTGCACGTATTACTCGTTAATCTCAGCCATTTGATTAGACAACAGTTCTTCTAAGTTTTATCAGATTTAAGTGAATGAAATCCTTCCTAGATGATACATATTTTTTTAAACTTAGTTGAAAGAAAGAAGAACTTTGAACCTCAAAAATTAGGCATCCAAGGTACAGCCACCGTCTCTGATTTTGAGTCTTGAATTTTTGGTACCAAACTGTATCATCATACTAGGGATTAAAGCTATCAACTGCAAAAGATATACATGGAAAATCACTGTTAAGGTGGTGCAATTGCTTATACATCTTGTGAATCATTAGAAGACATGGAATTTGGGTATTATTTACAAGTAATGCTTGAGTCATACTAGACATCCTAAGAAACTATTTCAGCAACGTGAAATATAGCTAATTAATGTGCATTTTGGCATTGATAGAAATAAGGCAACTCTTTATTTGTCTACCTATCAAAAATCTTTAGAATAGTGCTTACCCAAGCAAGGCCGACGCAGAACAAGTTGAATCCAGGATAATTGAATTGGAGCCTTCTCAGATAAAAATAGATCTACATACAAGGAAAGAAAATCCAGTTAATTTGACATTCAGATCCTACAAAGCCAGTGTGTTATTGCCAGCAGATCCAGGATTTTTACTAAGGGGGTCCGGAAAAAAAATGTAGTATTTGAGATTTGAATTTGGAACCTTAAGGTAAATTTTGAATCCCGTCAACCGCTAAGCCAACATCTAATCTTATGTTCAAGATGTTTAAAATCTATATATATGTACATAATTTTATATTATTTTTGCCGAGCCACACAAAACTTTGACCATGAAAAATATTTGAAGGTTCAACTTACCTGTTAGAGGAGTATATATTAATGGAGAAAGAATATTGCCAAATGAGCTTATGCCTGCAATGCACCCTTGAGCAATTCCCTATTACATTAACACAGAATTGATGTAATAGAAAATACTTATCCAACACATAAGTAAACAATTATTAAAGGTAGAAGATGAGCAACATCTAAATTGTTCACCTGTTCATTTGGTCCAACTTATTTTGAAACAATGCTTGGTAACTACATTTTATAAACACATGATCAGATCAAATAATCAACAGAACTAAAAAAAAAAAAAGTGTTTAATCTTCCTAGAAGTATATAACAAAGAAAACTCACAGCAGGTCTTGTAAGGAAGGCAATGATAGGCAACAAATTAGCAACATAAGGAACCTGAGACGACGAACATGAAATGTATTTGGGAAATAAAAACATCAAATATTTTGAAATTTGAAATATACTATTGAAAAAACAGACAATGTGTTCAGCTGTTTGAAAGATTTAACTTACCCAGACTGCCCATGCAATGCTAACTATTAGCATCTGTAGAACAATAAGAACTTACTCAATAAGTTATTATAAGTGCATACCGAAAATAGAAAAATAGAGAAGTTTGAAGAAGCACATACACTTATAAATCCAGCGATGCAGGATAAGGAGACAATTGCCTCCTCTCCTGTAATAGGAGCTAACCGAGGCATCAAGAATAACTGCGCCAAAATTTAACAAGAGATAACACTTGGAGCAGTACTAAACAGTAACAACATATCCAATGTGATTTCATAAGTACTGGGCTAAGGGGAAAGGGGAGGGGTGTACGTAGAGGTTATCACTATCTTGTGTGAGATAGAGAGGTTGTTTCCGATAGACCCTCCTCAGCTCGAGAAAAAATGTATTTGAAACCATGTTTGACAAATACCAGAGTAAAAACAGAGTACATGATAATTATGAGCTGAGAACCAATCTGAGATATAACAGACTGACAAATACCACAATGTATACTATATATAGTCTGTAAAGAGAAGTTAAACTTGAAAACGAACCTGCCCAATTGCTGCTCCAGTGTAGCCAATAAGCATTAAAACAGCAAAGTTGTCTTTGTTGAACCGAAGTCGAGCCTTTAAAAAGTACTACAAGATATATATATATATATATTGTGGAACAAAAAAACACAAAAAAATGGATTTAGAAGGCTTGTTCAAAAGAACTCTTCAGAAGCTATGAGATAATCATGACTTCTACTTGCAATTGACACTTAAAGGGAGCTATAGAATTGTGTACCAAATATGGAGTTTGTTGTCCACCTTCTCCTAGACCATTCAAGAAAGCAACCACTGTTGCTAGCGAAAGCGTCACGCTGAAAAGGATGATATGATTGGAATTAGTACTTTCTATCTTCTACTTTAATGGCATAGTTTGAATTTCGAAAATCAAACAGTTTTATCTTGATGGTGAATTTGGTGTTTTCGAACTTCAACCCAACACTATTTTAGTGTGTGAATAGATTTGGTGTGATACTACTATTCATCAACACTATCTAATTTTTAAAATATTTTCGTTATATAAAATTTTTTATTTAACATTTTATTAAGTGTATTTTTTTAATTAAATCCTTAATATACTTAATTATTTTTTATGTAATAATTTTATAATACATTTTAAATCTTTAAGTATAGGGATAAGGGTCTGAAAAATACCCCAACTTTGGTCGGATTTGCTGTTGCGATACTAAACTTTCATAAGGACCTATTACCTCCCTACACTATTTAATACCATATTTTTTCCTCCCTAGTATAAAATTTGGTGTAGTGAATTAAAGTTGGTTTACACTTTACATTAAAATAATATTAATTATATTTTAGCTAAAATTTGATGTTATGGATGGGATACTTTTTCATATAATTTCAACGGACATACTGGTCCCATAAGAAAATGGAAAATAGTAATCAATCGTTAGCAATAATTATTGTCAATCAACAATCTTTTATGAGAAATTGAAATCTTACCTACTCTTCAGCAAGCAGAAAATATCCTTGAGTGGTAACACTTCCTTAAAGCTCTGTGACACTTTTTGATTGAGAACATTCTTCACCATTATCGACCAATATGGGTTGATTTAGAGGTTCACTGTCAATATGGCCGCTCGTCTCCTTTACAAATATTCTCATGTAAATTGTTGCAACCATTGAAGAAATGGCAGCTATCTTCATTACACAATGAAAACAACGAACACAACTAAGCAAAACGAATCGTAAAAAGTAAAAATGAAAATGATTGCGAGGAAGTAAAAAATTAGAGAGAAAAAGGGAACCAGAAAGATCTGTGCAGTGGAGAGGAAACGAGCAGCCATGGTACCCAAGAGAGATGCAGCAGAGCCTATGCCGGCAACAAATCCAATTGCAGAAACACGTTTTTCTTCTGATATGTTAGCTGCCTAGAAAAGTATGCATTAGAAAAACAAAAAGGAAAAATTGTATTATGAATTTGAATTAGGCTCAATAGTTACCGCATAAGCAATGGAGAGGCACTCAATTCCACTGTCACTGACCATACCAGTGAAGGTTTTTACGGCATAGTACGCGTAGATGTAATACAGTGTAATTGGCTAATCCCATGTGAACCACGTGAATCAGTTAGTTAGTACACATAGGACAGTTAGTTACACAATTCTGTTAAGTAGTTAGAGTGTGTAGAAGATTCCATGTGCCTTTATATATAGAGGTGACTGTACAGTTTTAGAGTCTTCTTCAATGAATAATCAATTCAGTTTTATGCCTTATTCTCTGTCAAATGGAAGCTCCATTAATGGAGTCTAGAATTCATTAGATCACAATTTCATATGGTATCAGAGCCAGTGACGTAAGCTGTGCTAGAGTTTCTTTTTCTCTTTGTTTGTTGAGATTTCGTTACTTGCCATGGCAACTACAAAGATCGATTACAATCATCCTCTATTCATAGGTCCTTCTGATACATCGGGTTCAGTGATTATTCCTATTAAACTCACTGGATCTGATAATTACGGTATATGGAGCAGGTCAATGAGGATCGCTCTTCTAGGAAAGAGGAAATTTGGATTTGTAACATGTGCTTGTTCGAAGGAATCATGCAAGGATGAATGGCAGGAGCAGTGGGAAACTTGTAATTCCATTGTTCTTTCGTGGCTGATGAATACAGTGGCTGAAGAGCTCCTTGGTGGGATCGTGTATGCTACAAATGCTCACAAGGTCTGGGAAGATTTGAAGGAACGTTTCGATAAGGTCAATCGAGTTAGAATCTATCAATTGCATCGAGAAATCACTACTCTTGCCCAAGGTACTGATTCTGTCTCTACTTACTTTAGCAAGTTGAAGAATCTCTGGAGTGAATATGATGCTGTAGTGCCTTCACCAAGCTGTGAGTGTGTTAGATCCAAGGATTATATAGATCACCTATATCAGTTAAGGTTGATACAGTTTTTGAGTGGCTTAAATGACTCATACGATCAGGCTCGTAGACAAATTTTATTGAAAAGTGTCACTCCATCTATCAATCAAGCCTATGCTATGGTGATTGAAGATGAAATTCAACACTCTACTTGTCTAATAACTGCAACTGAAAACTCTGCTCTTGTGGCTATGCAATCCAGTCGAAATCAGACTTATAATCAGGGTAATCAACCATTAGAGGAAGGAAATTACAGTGTGATTATTGTCACTTCACTGGTCATACAAGAGACAACTGCTACAAGTTAAATGGTTATCCTAGTGACTGGAAACACAAGAAGAGGAATGAGTTTGGAATAGTGGTGCTAATGGTGTTAGAGGAGGCATGACACAAAACTATGGAAACAATGGAGGTCACAATGTTCATAATGGACCTCAATATGACAACAATGGAGGCCATACTACTTACAATGGTACTCAATCATTTTCTTCTGCGAATAATATCTCTGGAAAGCTTGATGATCCAGGTCAAGTTGCATCATCCAGCCATGCTGTGAATAATGCATTTGTGGCTAAAAATCATGGGTTTACTGATAATGAATACCACCAAATTCTGAAATTACTCAATAAAGACACACATGAAACTTCTAACAGCAATGCAAGTAATGCTAATGCTACATGTTTAATATCTAGTGTATTCTCAAATGACTGGATAGTAGATTCAGGTGCCTCTCACCATGTAGCAGCTAATAACCATTTGATGACACAGAGCCATATTAATAGGACAAAGGGTGATAAGGTGAACTTACCTACAGGAACTTCAGTTGCCATTTCTCACATTGGCAATGCTCATGTGTTTGAAAATGAATTAGTACAGAATGTTTTATTTGTACCAGACTTCAGATTTAACTTGTTATCCGTGTCCAAGCTCACCAAGGAACTGTCATGTTTTGTCTCCTTTTACCCTAATTTCTGTGTATTTCAGGACCTTCACAGTGGCAGGGTGAAGGGGATTGGTACGGAAGATGGTGGTTTATACATTTACATAAGGGACAGAAGGTTTCATATGAAGAATAATTCACAAAGATTAGCAGCTGCATTACATGTTCAGGATTGCAATTTATGGCACAAACGACTTGGACATCCATCTGCTCAGGTCATGAAGTGTCTGAATCTCCTGAAGAGTGATAGAGATAATGAGATATTACATAATTGTTCAGTATGTCCCCTAGCTAAACAGTCCAGATTGCCTTTTCCAACTAGTTTTTCTAGAGCTAGTATACCCTTTGATATGGTGCATGTGGATTTATGGGGTCCTTATAAGGTTTTCACTTTTGATAAGAAACAATATTTTCTTACTGTCGTAGATGATTGTAGTAGATTTACATGGGTTCATTTGCTGCAACTTAAATCTGAAACTGTGGTGGCAATAAAAAATTTGTTGGCAATGATTAAGGCTCAGTTTAATGCTCATGTCAAAATATTTAGATCAGATAATGGCTCAGAATTCTTTAATTCTCAATGCTCAGATTTGTTCAAGAATTTAGGCATTATACATCAAAGTAGTTGTGTGCACACTCCACAACAAAATGGTATAGTAGAAAGGAAACATAGGCATATCCTTAATGTTGCTAGAGCAATCAGGTTTGAGTCCAACATGCCAATTCAGTATTGGGGAAAATGTGTGGTAGATGCTGTATATTTGTTAAATAGATTACCATCTTCAGCCATCAATGAGAAGACTCCTTATGAAATGTTGCATTCCAAGCCTCCATCACTTTCTCATTTGAGAATAATTGGTTGTCTATGTTATGCCTCCTCTGTTCCAAAGGGTGACAAGTTTGCAGAAAGGGCAAAGCCAACTGTTTTGATGGGGTATTCTGAGACTCAGAAGGGTTATTTGTTAATGAATCTCAATACCAAATCCTTTTTTGTCAGTAGAGATGTAGTCTTTAAAGAACATATTTTTCCTTTTCTTCAGCCAAAGGATGCAATCCCACATTCAAACCCTATGATGCTTGACTTTGATCTGTTTAAAGAAAGTGGTGCTGAAGTTTTGCATACTACTGAAGTTTTGCCAGTTGGTGTTGTTGTTGATACTGCTGATGCAACTTCTGATGCTTCTCCTGTCACTATACCTGTGAATTCTCCTTTCATTCCTCAACCTGCCAATGTTTCTATTGTTTCACCTCCTGTCAGACATACTAATAGAACCACTAAGCAGCCTATTTGGATGAAAGATTACATAGCCCCAACCAGGAAACATTCTAGCAGGTATCCTATTGCCAATGCTCTTTCTTATGATAATACATCTCTTACTTATCAGAGTTACTTGGCAAAATTTTCCACCTTAGTGGAACCCAAGAATTTTAAGGAGGCATCTACAGATGTGGCATGGGTTCATGCTATGCAACAAGAGATTCAAGCTCTTGAGAATAATCATACTTGGGAGGTTGTTGATCTTCCACCTGGTAAGAATGTGGTTGGCTCTAAGTGGGTGTATAAGATCAAATATCAAGTAAATGGTGATGTAGAAAGGTTCAAGGCCAGGTTGGTGGCCAAAGGTTATAGCCAACAAGAAGGCCTTAACTATTATGAGACTTTCTCTCCTGTTGCAAAGATGGTTACTGTGCGATGTGTTATTGCTTTAGTAGTCTCTAAATGATGGTTTATGTATCAAATGGATGTTTACAATGCCTTTTTACAAGGTGATTTGTGTGAAGAAGTCTACATGAAAATGCCTGAAGGATATGGGCAACAGGGACATCACAAAGTGTGTAGATTACTTAAGTCTTTATATGGCCTCAAGCAGGCCTCAAGGCAGTGGAACATTAAACTTTCCACTGCCCTACTGGATGCTGGTTTCTCTCAAAGTGTACATGATTACTCTATGTACACTTTAAAGAGAAAGGAGGGGATGGTTATCGTTCTAGTCTATGTTGATGACTTACTCATCACAGGAGATAATGCAGCCATGATTGTGGAAACAAAACAGGCACTGCACAATCAATTCAAACTAAAGGACTTAGGGGAGCTCAAGTTTTTTTTGGGCATCGAAGTTTTGAGATCCAAGTCTGGGGTTATTCTGAATCAACAAAAATACCTCCTGGAACTAATATCTGATATGGGACTCAGTGGTTCCAAACCAGCAACTACTCCTTTGGAGTCTAATCTGAGACTAACTACCTTGGAATATGATCAAGCCATTGGTCTTAGTGAAGATGAACCACTTAGTGATGTAAGCTCTTATCAAAGGCTAGTAGGAAAGCTTATGTATGCTACTATCACTAGACCTGATATTTGCTATGTTGTTCAGACTTTAAGTCAATTTATGCAGACTCCTAAACAGTCTCATTATGAAGCTGTAACTAGAGTGGTCAGGTATCTCAAAGGCACTATAGGGCAAGGTGTATGGCTTTAAGTTAAGGCTACAAATGCACTAACCTGTTGGTGCGATTCAGATTGGGCAGCCTGCCCTAATACAAGAAGATCGGTTACAGGTTACATTATCAAATTTGGTGACTCTTTGATTTCCTGGAAATCAAAGAAACAGCACACTGTGTCAAGGAGTTCTGCTGAGGCAGAATACAGAAGTATGGCTTCAGCTGTAGCTGAAGTTACCTAGTTACTTGGTTTGTTCAAAGAATTAGAGGTGCCTCTTAAGTTACATGTTTCTATTTTGAGTGATAGCAAATCTGCTATACAAATTGCAGCAAACCCGATATTTCATGAACGTACTAAACATATAGAGATTGATTGCCATTTCATCAGAGACAAAATCAAAGCTGGCGTGATTCATACAGTATATGTTCCTACTCAAGATCAGCTTGCCGACTTGTTGACTAAAGGGCTAGGACATATTCAACATTTACATCTTCTCAACAAGATGGGAGTGCTTAATGTTGTTTTACACCCTCCATCTTGAGGGGGAGTGTCAAGATGTAATACAGTGTAATTGGCTAATCCCATGTGAACCACGTGAATCAATCAGTTAGTACACGTAGGACAGTTAGTTACACAATTCTGTTAAGTAGTTAGAGTGTGTAGAAGATTCCATGTGCCTTTATATATAGAGGTGACTATGTACAGTTTTAGAGTCTTCTTCAATGAATAATCAATTCAGTTTTATGCCTTATTCTCTGTCAAATGGAAGCTCCATTAATGGAGTCTAGAATTCATTAGATCACAATTTCATAGTTTTTACGGCATAGTACGCGTAGAAATAGTTTGTTGATCTGCCGATTGCCAATATTACTGCAAAACTTTTTGTTACTTGCGGTCCAATTTGGGCGTTTTTCGATTGAGTGACCAGAAAACAATTTTTTACCTGACGGAATAATGGAGGCAGCTACCGGAACTGTAAGCAAAGCTTTTCTTCCGTATATATCAGATAGATGTCCAAGCAATGGCAACATCATCATTGATCCCAGCCCTAAGATCTGAAATCAGCAGACGCACCACTGGTAATCAGATAATGCATATCTACTGTTTGTCAAAATTGATTCACAAGTTAGATCTGGGTCACACACAGCTTGCTGAAAACCAGAGAGATAAATGGCAAGTGAGCATTCGTCTTGAGAAGGGCAGAGTGCGCCAACTGTAATATCAGTTATGGCAGGAGGAATCACATTCAACGCAAAATTTGCAAGAAATACAGTAACAAATAGGTGCTTCAAGTCGCTCAATTTATCCATCTTCATTGTTCCTGCTTTCCTTTGAAAAACCAAATACAATGGTTTCAAAATCAATCGAATTTTGAATTTAGGATGGGCAATGATTTCCAATGAAAGCAGACAATAGTTCCTGTTTCAAAATCAGTCGTATTTCAAATCAGACTGGCCGCAGCCCCGCAGGGACGGACGGTGAGTGTGCTTACAAGTTCAGCTGAACTAAATAGTTTTGAGTGAAACTCTATATTTGTCTTCAGAATCTGTAAAACTTGAGGGATTATTGTTATAGAATTTAATAATTTAAAAAATTAAAATATAAAATGCATAAACTTAAATTTTGATTCCGCTAAAATTAAAATTTGAGCACTCACGTGATAAAAATGGCAAGTGCCAGTGTGCTATTCATAGCACATGCATCCAAAACGTCTAATTATTTTATATTATTTCTGAATTTTGATTAAGGCTTAAGTTATATGGAGCCCCTTAAAATTGTCCACACATTTCACTTAGCCTCTTTAATTTAGACTTGTATCTATTGAACACTTTAACCTTAAGAAATTTATACTTATTTGACATAAAATGACAATAGTTAAATAACAAAGATGCATGTATTTCAATCGCATATACACAACAGATCTACCAATAAAATGATGCCAAGTTGCATTGAATCTTTTTTTATAAGCTCTATTTAAATAATTCAATTTTTTTTTTAAGAAAATAATATTTTATTTTTTAAAACTAATCCAATCCCTCTTATTCGAGATCCATTTCCCTTTTCATGCCGGCGCCGGACACCGCCCACCCAAGCTTAATACCCATTTTCTTTCATTTTGATAGCATCAAAATTTTCTATTCATTGCCGTAATCTTCTTCACATTAGTAATCACTCATCACAATTACAACAGATAATTTTGAACTTTCGCCAAAAAAATCCAGTTCATATCTTTTCCATCGGAATAAATGGCGCTTCACCGGAATATTTGAGACAGAGATCCATATAAGAAAACAGAAACAGAAGAAGAATTAGAGAGGGGTTAAGAAAGAGAGAGGTGGAGGGGGTGGGGTGGGGTTGGCGCTGTGTGTAAAAAAAATGATGAAAATGGTGGAGGAGAATGGTTACAGTGAGTGGAATATTGGCCGGAGAAGAGACTTTCTTTTCTTTTTTAAATTATTTTTTTTTTCCTTTTTTTATTAATTTAGGTATATAAGTGAGAGAGAAAAAAGAAGAAAATATTATTTTCAACAGTTTCACGCGCTTAAAGAAAGTGAAACACACATTTTTTGTCATGTCAATATTTTGTGTCTAATAGAAATGACTTTTAAACAAAGAAGGTGTTCAATAGGAATAAAAATAAGTTAAGGTGTTTAAGTGAAATATGCGGACAACTTTAAAAGGTCGCATATGACTTAAGCCTTTGATTAAACATGATTTTGAAAATAGAAAATTATGTCCTGACACGCACGAATAGAATAATTCTTCATTTTATAAATGATAAGTGTAGGACTTGGTCATTTTTTGCATAGTACTTTAACGATGAAAGAACGCCCCATAAGCTAAGGCGAACTCTTGATTTGAATATTTTGGATGCACAAATTATTTTCAAGCTTAAAATAAAAATAATAAAATAGGTTTCTAACTGAATTAGACCCCTAGTCTCACAAGTGATTCTTCTTGCTTGTACCAACGACACAAGTGTACTTCTATGCTCCTTATAGGTGCATTATTAATTATATCTTTATTTCTTTCTCAAAATAGATATACATATATTATATATACATATGTTTTTTCTCCCCAAAATTAACGTGTGCACGTGCAACCCCATATATATGGTCCGGTCCGCCTCTGCCTATTAAAAATTTCTTCGTTTTCGGACTCAAATCTAAAATTTCTAATTAAATCATTCCATATTATTTTATTTTTTTTAATACTTATTTTCTTGCTACAAATATTCTCATACTTGTATATAGTAGTAGACAATTTTTTATTGCTTTTTTTTACTGTATTTCTGGTGCTAGTGTATCATGCACTCGTAGGGGAGCCCACGTGTCCCAAGGAAAATTTTGGTTCACCCATCCACTTGGCTCAAGATATTGTTATATAATAGAAAGAAAAAAAAAATATAAATTAAAATTGAGAAAAAAAGATACAAGTAGACAATTTGAGGAATAAAATAACTCTTCTATAATGTAGTTTATCCTTTCTAAAACATAGCAATAACATCTTTACAAAGTACAATAATTAAGGTAAAACTACAAAAATTTAAGAAGAATGTGTGTAATTAATAGTCTTGATACTGTTTTCTTAATTAAGGAATGAACCCCGCTTGTAATGAGGTTAAACTAAAAAGACTCTTTTGGAGAAATTGTTTTGTTTTATTGTCCTTTTCTTTAAACGGAACGATGTTGCTCTGATGCCACATTGCCACTATAGTCGCACTAAGGGTGTATTGGTTAGACGAATTAATTATAAAATATTTTGAAAAATCAAAATTATCGAATTGAAGTTCAATATCGTATCATACCATACTATGCTTACCCTAGTTTATCTAACCATTGAAAATTATTAAAATTAGTATCAGAAGGTTGTATATCAAATTTGAAGTTTATTTGGACAAAGTTTGAAGCAAAGAAAGTGTAGGAGATATTTCTATAAACATGTTAAAGTGACTCGTCAGGAATTTTTGTTCAAT
The DNA here is from genome assembly GCA_029582685.1 of Solanum piurae. NCBI lineage: Eukaryota > Viridiplantae > Streptophyta > Magnoliopsida > Solanales > Solanaceae > Solanum > Solanum piurae. Next base: position 20,650 of record JAJOOO010001983.1, read on the forward strand.
TCTAAGTTTAGAACTCATAGTCATAATTCAGGCGATCCGTCAAGAGACCACAAATTCTGGTGATCCATCTAGAGACCACAAATTCTGTTGTCATTGATAAATACAAGGGCGGCTATATCTTGTACAGTTCAACTGAACTCAATAGCATTTGTTTAATTATTATATTTATGTTACGAAATTCATTAAATATGTATAAATATTAAGTTTATAAAGCAAGTTAATCAACATAGCTATTCTAAAATTCAAAACTTATAAAATTGAAATGATGGCTCCGCCTCTATTAAAATACGCACACTTTTTCTTCTTCCCATTTCTTTGCAATAGCACTTAGGCAATATTACTAATTTATGCCAATTAAATAAGAGTTTACCATTTGAAAATTTACATTAATGCTCCATGTTTCTGTTACAAATCCAGACTTATGTCCAACATTAGTCAATGCACATAATTTATCAGCCAAGACATCAAACCACCAAAATGAAAACACTAAGGCAGTTGCAATATAAGTATTACTTATGGATCCATTAAGGATACTATGAACAAACACCCCAGGTGGTCAGCTGGTCAGCTGGTAGTAGTGAGCATATCACTACTATTATTCTTCAAAAAAATCCGGTATGCACAAACAGGGTCCTGACTGTTTAACGGTTCGAATTTATTAGCCTAAAAGTTATGCACAAATGCGGAAGGTGTCAAGATAAAATTATCAAGCCAAGGGCTACGCAATTGCATCCAGACAGGATCCTGACTAAAGTCCATGCTGAATTTGGGTACTTGTAGTTCAGCCAGGTTATCTTGTCCATTCAGTAATTTTGGCCTAAAGCAGTTACTCTTGTGTTTGGTTTCTGCTGAAACTTCGTTCTCAGTAATTGATAAGATATCGTCTTCTACTTCATCCTTGTTGATTGACATAAAGAAATTGGGGCTCTGATCAGTTGGTTCATGATGTTCATTACAAAATGACATGGCGTCCATTGGCTGCAGGGTTGTCGAACAAGGAGAGTTGTGTACGAGCTTTGTACCGTTCATTTCTTCTTCAATTGCAGCCCTCTGTTCTAACACCTTCAAAGATGTCGCTTTTCTGTATATTTTGCACAACACTATGTCCTGCATTTTACAATTTTGAATTCAGTATCTTCGATAGAGGTAACTTGGACAATTTATGAGTTGAATAGTTGTCAACTCTATATTCCATCTTATGCTATCGAGGATAGAACCAGGACTTTCACTAAGAGATTCAAAATATAAAGAAGTAAACATACGAAGAAGCCATGGAGGTTCATATCAACTATATTACATTAAAAAAATTAATATTACTAGACTAATTTTTTGACGAGGGGTTCATATGAACTCATTTTGGTACCCTAGCTCCACCCTTGTATGTGATGTTCCTTTATTTAGTCGGGTCAAAACAGAAAAACATCTTTTTATATCTAAAAATTTGGGAAAAGGGTCTGAAAAATACTTCAACTTTGGCCGAAATTGTTGTTACAATACCAAACTTTATGGATGACCTTTTACCGCTGCACTATTTAATAATGTATTTTAAAGGTATATATGTGCCCTTTTACCCATGCACGTAGGCACATATATACTTTTAAAATACACTATTAAATGGTACAGGGGGTAAAAAGTATTTTCCAAAGTTTGGTATCGTAACAACAATTTCGGCCAAAGTTGAAGTATTTTTCAGACCCTTTTCCCTAAAAAATCTTTACTTCAAACTTCACTTTATTATCAATAACATGATTTTATAAACCATACTAATGTTATGTAATGTTCAAAATTACAAGTTTCAAGACAAAAATTAACAAAGGTGGATATAAAATTTGAATTTTTTGGGTTCGAACTCGAAATTCAACCATATCCCATCCAATTAACTAAGTTCAAAATCTACCGTTTGTACTTATTTAGTGATTTTTAAAACACATATATTATCTAACTCTAATCCCAAAGCTACTGAGTTCAAATTGATACATGTCAAAGATTATCTTTTAAGAAGAGTATCATATAAAATGAAACGAAGTATGGAATACCTGAGGCGATGAGACGGTATCTGGTAATCGAAATTCATTCATGACCCAATCTGTCTTAGAGCCTCGAGGTGCTCTTCCAGTATAGAAAACCAAAGTCTTCTTAAGCCCAATTATATTTTTAGAATTTGATAAACCAATAATTTTTTTATCAGAACCAGTTGCCTTCCAAAATCCCTTTTGTGTAGTCCTATTAGGCCTCCCTCCACTTCCATGTTTTCTATCTCTTGGCACAAAAAAATACCATTCTCTTTCTCCAATTGTTGCCAGCCCTGCTCAATTCACATAAAACAGAGTTATATTACATTCACTACAACGAAAAATTAGACGTACCACGATATTATATATAAATGTTATCGAAATATACCTGGCAGGTCCCAAGGATCATGACGATAAATGTTGAGTAGACCAATTACATCGCATCGCGATTTTTTGCCAAGGACCTTATTTTTTAGATAAAATTCGAGAAGTTCTTCTTCCGTTGGGTGAAATCGGAAGCCTGGTAGATCTTCCATTATTCGATGTATCGATCACCTTTCGTTATTAAATATTTTGTTTATGTCAAAGTTTGGTGATGAGTATAGTAAAGTATGTTGATAACATATAGCACGAAGGGATATATTTATAACATAAAGAATGGTACTAAGTTTTGTTATTAAAAGGACTTAGGAGTAAAAGTTCACAAGTCTTCGAGTCTTTCCCCTAGACTTAGAATGACGCGTTTATGGGCAGTGCTGTCATGCCTGTGGGGCATATTCACAACACTGACATATTTTGGTTTAATTGTCCTAAGATAACAACATGACTTGTGGTGCACAGATGAGAGTGTTTCACCCTTAATCAGAGGTTTCAGGTTCAAACCTCGAGTATGAAAAAAACTGTTGTTGTGTTTCTACCATGGGTCGTCGGGTGTACAAATTATCTCGTATTTACACAAGGTACGAATAAGAATTATACTCTGTGAGTATGAATATTGTATTGTGAGTATGAATATTGTATTATATAGACTGTTTATCCTAATACAAATATTAGTGATTGTTTCTACAATTTGAATCTATGACCTATAAATTAAACAATTTTTTTTTTATCGTTACTCCGTGGCTCTGTACCTAATTTATGAAAATAAGAATCTTTGATCCTTCATTAGCAACCGTCAAGGTCAAGATTTTCAATCAACTGTGACCCTATACTTCTTTAGGTTGAATCGGTCATACTACTAACTTGGGGACAAATTAAATCAAAATATCACATCAAATTGAAAAATCAAATTAATAAATGGATCGCTTTGAATTAATTTTGTACTAAGTAAGAAAAAATCGAATTAAATCCACAAATAAATATATAATTTTTTAAAACTTTACATAGAATTTTCGTTAAAAGCATATGTGGCGAATTATTTGTGATTCTCTCATTGGATGTTCAATAGAACTATATATTGCATCCATTTTTATACACTTTAAATAATCCTATACCAAGTGTTATTGAAACGTGTCAAATTTATTGAATCATATTTAGTTTATATTTATTTTAATAGGTTTAAAGAATGATTATAAAAAAATTAAAATAAGGGAGGTAGGTATAGTATCCTAAACTATAGGGGAGGTGAGTGTTATAGAGTGAGACCTAAAGGGAGGTCTCCGAAATTATCCCTTAAACCTTATTTTCTTCAAATTTGAGATGTTGTATTACCGGTAATTTTTAAATTAAACAATGTAATTGTTTTTAGATTTTACATTGATTTTTGAGGTTAATTATTAAGAACTGGTTAAGTTTGAACGAGCTAGTACATCACTGGAAAATTATTGTTAGACTAACAAAATAACTATAGTGTGTTTAATAGTACATATATTTGTCAATTTCTAGTAAACATATATTGATTTATTAAAACCTTTTTAAAACTCCAAGAAAATAATATTGAAATCATATTCATGCGATGAAAAAATCAGAAAAACTGAACTGATCAAGTGAATATAAATTGATCTGGTCATTTGATTTTGATTTTTAAAAATCGAACCAAATCGTCCATGTACATCTCTACTACTAACTTGCCATTATATCTATTGTTGCGTTTTATTTTATTTTGTATCTCCTATAACTAACATAATTTTTATAAAGCTTCTTTTTATGTAAATATTACATAAATATAATATTATAAGAAGTCATTTGACTCAGGAGATTGGGGTGAAATAGTTTGCTTTAGATTTGATTGGAGTTATTAGTCCAATTAGGTATCGTAATTAAGATTATAACCTGAAAAACATATTCATATAGAATGTGAGAAGACAGTATTTTTAGTTTGAAGGGTTTAAAATACTTTTTTTTTTGTAGATTACAAGACGATTTTTTATAAAGTGGTAGAAAAAATTATGCGTAATTAAATAATACAAATATTTTTTTTACCAACACAAGAAAACTTATGACATATTTAACACCATAAATAGAATAAATAATATCAAATTTTGTCCATCTATCATCACTTCTGAATAATTGAACAACACATGCAACTTTTAATCAAATTAAGCAGATTCACAAAAGCAATTTATTTTCATTGACATCAATTGCAACACAGGTGGATATCTAATTGATTGAAGCTTTGTTAAAATTACTCAAAAGGACAAGCGATTTCAACCAAAATATTAATAATTCGGGTCATGACTCATAAGTCATTTGGTTTACAGTAAAACATCTATAAATTAATATAGGTGGGACCATGAAATTTTATTATTTTATAGAGATATTATTTAATTGATAAATTAATATTTATTAATTTAAAGAATGGTTTGAGATTTGATGAAGGTTAATTTTGATTATATCAAAATCATTGTATCTTACTAATTTATGTATCATATTTATTAATTTCACATAAAAAAATATTATACATAAAGTGCAACGTGTGACATCTTGTTAAGTGAAAGAGCTAGAATTAGAAAGAGTCATTTTTGGAAAGAATGAAAAATCTGGAAAATTGGTTAAGTTATGTTAAGTATGGGTTTTTGGTCAACTTCAAACGACCATGACTCCTAGCTCAGGATGAGTTAGGTGTGCTACAAGATACCGTAGGAAATATCTTTGAATTATCTTTCCAACGCAGCCGAGTTTGCGCAATTTCGAGTTCGTATGAGGGAGATATGGTCATTTGAAGTTGGGATGTCTAGATAAGAAAGGTCAAAACCGGATATTAGAGGGGTATTGTGGTCTTTTCACTATCCAATTAATTAAATTCATTTTTGATAATTAAGTTGGGGTCTCTACTGATGGGATTCAGTTTACGCTATTGAAAATTGAGTTAGGGTTTTGAGAGAGGAGAAAAGAGAAGGAGAAGCAAGGAATTGTCAAGTTCTTGAAGGATTGCTTGTGGATTTCGTCAAGGGGTGATCCCTACAAGGTATGTGAGACCTTCATAGCGTTGGGTTCGTTCACCCATGCGCCAAACATGTTTATTTCAGCTAGAATTCGTCCTAAAAAGGGTTGAAAGTTTGATGTTCTTGATATGTGTTCTTGAATTTTCTTTCGTTCTTGAATTAGGCTGAATTAAGGAGTTCTTGAGATTGTTGTGTCGAGTTATAGAGTTGTTTTGAGTTAGGTTCTTGTGTACATATACTGGGTATCTGAATCTAAAGAGAATTTGAGAAAAGTAGTCGAGTTTAGGCGATTTGGAGTTGAAAAACGAAGAAGGAAAAAGTTGGGCGAATCTGGGCACCAAGTCCGCACATGTTCCTCAGATTTGGGGAAATCTTCTTCGCGGAGGGGAGCGGTCACGGACCGTTCTGCCTCAAAATTTATTTCGCGACCAAATATTTAAATGCATCTCCGCGTCGCGGACTTGCTTCCAGACAGTGATTTCTTGATTGTTTCTTATGTTTAACTATCTAAAAACACTCCTAAACATCATGAGATCCTTCCTATCACAAATCACAATTCTTGAATCCATAAATTCAAATTCAAGGAAAGTTAAGAGCCAAGTCTAGAGAGTTCTTATAGTCATTTCAAAAGTCTTTTGCAAACATTTAACTTTGTTTTAAGGCTTGAGTTTTGAGTTGAGTAAAGAGTAAAGATTGAAGTTCATTTCTTCAAAAAAGTATATCGGGACTATGTATTCCCAAATAATTAAAATGTTTTCACATTTAAACAAGAAAGGAAACACCGATTTCCAAGAGAGCCTTTGAGCTAGTTTTTGAGTAATTATCTCAAACCACAGAAAGAGTTTTGTTTTTTAACATACGAGCTGAGTATATTTTGGGAGTAGTATTGAGCACCGATATGGGGACGAGTTCATAATAACTCAAGCTCCATAAACCATGTAGCCATCGTGGGTAGAAAGGGTCATACTTTTTAGATGACACCTTAGTGTTTTTTAGCATAGACTAGTGGATCCACTTAGTTGAGGCGTTCTATATCACGGCAAGGTATAGGACAGTTCTGGCAGCGTGGGCGAGACGTTGTATCATCACTTTAGCTCATAGTGATGGTTATCGGTTAGAGGAACTCCCACAATATTATATTACTTTATATGTAAACTGAGTTGTTATTGTATTTCTTTAACACATTGAGTTGTCACATACTGTTTTAAATGCTTTGTATAAACTGCACCTTTATTGTTGTTTTACTTTGCATTTGAGTTGAGTAAAGCTAAGGTAAGTGTTCTATTCAGATTCCTTTCAAGCTTATGTCATGTTTAGTTTTCCCCTCACATGCTCGTATATTCAATGTACTGATGCCATTTGGCCTGCATCCTTTTATGATGCAGATACAAGTAATCAGGATCAGTATCCAGCGCCTCGTTGATCCAGTGGAGCACTCAGAGTCAGTTGGTGAGCCTCCTTGCTTTCAGAGGACCACTTTTTACTGCTTTATAGTTAGTTCATTAGAATGTCGTGGGTATTGTCCTGACATCCATCTCAGTTGTTAGAGACTTCATAGACAGTCAAATGTTAGTTCTTTAGCCTTTTTTATTTTCATTCTATTATGTTGAGACTTGAGTTGCCACTTTGGCCAGTGAATGTTATTTTATTACATTCTTAGTTATCTTTGAGTTTCAGTTTACTTTTAAAGGTACAGTATGTTGAGTAAAGTCTTCCGTTGAGTAGTAAGCCAGGCGAAGGGTTCACTTGGGACCAGTAATGGTTCTCGAGTGCCAATCCCGCCCAGGGTGTAGGCTCGGGGCGTGACACAACGAATACATCAAAGTCATCGTATCTTACTAATTTCAACCTTGTGGATGTTGTGTTAATAAGAGCTTTCAAGATGTATTATCAAACAGATTTTATCGTAGGATATTAGAAGGCTATGAAGTAGGACAAACTGATCCAATAAAGATCAATGTTTTGGATGCTATCAATTTTGCAATCCCTGTTTGGACAATAAATATTCAGGAAAAGACAATAACAAATTATTTTCGACACTGTAAAATTCGTTCGGGGGATGCAATCTCAGAGAATTTGAATGAACCTACTTGCGAAAACGTCATTCATGAACTTGAGGTCATGATTAATGATCTCGGTTACCACAATAAAATGAATGTCAATAACTTGTTGGATTATTTGGGTGAAAGTGATACATGTTCAGAGGTCCAGAGCTTAGAAGAAATTGTGAAAATCATCGGAAAAAATAATGTTGATAATGAAGTTGAAGATGATACTATACCTTTGGAACCAGTTACGCGTAAGAAAACACTTATTCGCATCTAGAACTCTTTACAATTTTATGGTGCAGTCAAAAAGACAACACCGGAGCTCTTGGATGCAATAAGAAAAGTACGAGATGAGCTTCAACTAGATTTAAATTTTAAGAAAAATCAAAACACAATAGAATCATATTTCACTGAATTGTCTTAGAAATATTTGTACTTTTAAAGAATTATTAATTTATGATATTAATGGGACCATATATTTTTATAGGGGTCTTCTGAAAATATATTATCTTATTATCTTATCGAAATTGGTGATTTTTTCCATTGACCCAAGTCAGGATTGGAGGAAAATATTATTTTAGAGAGATTATTAATTTACCGAGTATTAAATTATAGATGTTTTACTGAACTTTGGTTTGAATATAAACTTAAATAAGTGATGTTTATCAAAACAGAATAATCAAAAGTTGTTTCTTATTTAGTAATATACGAAAGTAATTTTACTATTAAGATGTTTAACTTCTAAACACTTTTTTTTCTATCATAATTTTTCTTTTTAATGTTATTGATGTTATATTTTTATGTACGGGAATGTGTAGTATCCTTCAAATATACAATAATAGTTTGAGTCATTTAAATTTTAATTAAGAAAATATGTACAAAGTATATTGGTGGAGCCAAATTTTTTACTAAAAGGTTCAAAATATGAAGAAGTAACACACCAACTAGCCA